>WSYH01003432.1:14961-67458 GCA_036426205.1 Ascaphus truei
CCCCGCCCCCCCCCCTCCCCCCACCCCCGTCCCTCCCCCCCGCCACGCTCCCCCTCGCCCCCCCCCCCCCCCCCCCCCCCTGCCGTCCCCCCCACCACCTGGGGTGAGGAAGATGAGGAAAGGCCGCGACAAGCCACCACCACTGCCCGCAGCGCCAATCCCCCTTCGCCTCGGCGGGCAGCGGGAGCGCCGGGGACGGAGAGACGGGGAGGAGCATCCCCGCTACCACCTCCCACCCGGCGAGCAGCGGGAGCGCGGGGACGAGCGACAGGGAGGAGAATCCCCGCTACCACCTCCCACCCGGCGAGCAGCGGGGGAGCCGGGGACGGAGGAGCGCCTCTACTACCACCTCGCGGGGACGAGCGACGGGGAGGAGCATCCCCGCTACCACCTCCCACCCGGCGGGCAGCGGGAGCGCGGGGACGAAGAGGAGCACCTTCACTACCACCTCCCGCCTCGCGGGGACGAGCACCAGGGATGCGCATCCCCCGCTACCACCTCCCACCCGGCGGGCAGCGGGAGAGCCGGGGACGGAGGAGCACCCCACTATCACCTCGCGGGGACAGGGAAGAGCACCCTCGCTACCACCTCGCGGGGGCCGCGAGATGCAGTTAAAGCTGAAAGGAAGACTGATTCGCCTGCGTGACCTTATATAGAGCCTGGCTGGAAAAAATCTTGGCAGCCCGTCAAGCCAATCAGGTTGCTGGATTTGTAAAAAAATAAATTTAATCACAGAACCGCGTGCGCTAAGCGGCCATTAAGCGGGGTCGCCACGGGGGCAAATCCGGCCGCCTCTGGCGACCGGATTTGTCGAGCACTGGATAAATATATATACACACACACATATATATATATATATATATATACACACACACACACACACGTTCGACAAACCTATACATTTGCACGCCCCGGGCGAGTGGATTTAACATTGTGGCGAGTTCCTATTGGCCCAAGCAGCACACGTGTGGTACTAGGTGGCGAGTAGATTTTTTTGTTCGGCGAGTAGATTTTTTGGTGATTTGTCGACCACTGTATATATATATATTATATATATATATTGCAGAATAAATGAGTTCTTCAGTATTAGGTGATACCTTTTTATTGGACTAACAATTTATGTCATAGGACAAGCTTTCGAGAGTTATCCTCTCTTCTTCAGGTCAAGCAATACTTGCCCCGCCCCCCCCCCTCCCCCCACCCCCGTCCCTCCCCCCCGCCACGCTCCCCCTCGCCCCCCCCCCCCCCCCCCCCCCCTGCCGTCCCCCCCACCACCTGGGGTGAGGAAGATGAGGAAAGGCCGCGACAAGCACCACCACTGCCCGCGCGCCAATCCCCCTGCCTCGGCGGGCAGCGGGAAGCGCCGGGGACGGAGAGGAGCACCCACCCGCCTCGCGGGGACGAGCACCGTAATGGGGAGGAGCACCCCCGCTATCACCTCCCACACGTCGCTGGGATGATGAAGAGCACTGGGGACGAGGGGAGCATCCCCGCTCCCCCTCGCTGGGATGGAAGAAGAGCACCGGGGACGAGGAGGAGCATCCCCGCTCCTCTCGCCCTCTCACCGCGGGCAGCGGAGCGCCGAGGATGGAGAGGAGCACCACTACACACCGCCTCCCCCGCCACGCGGGGACGATCGATTGGAGGAGCATCCCCACTCCCACCGCCCGCTGCAGCGGGAGCACGTGGACAGAGAGGAGCACCACTACTATCACCTCGTGGGGACGAGCCCCAGGGACGAGCATCCCCGCTACCCACCTCCCACCCGGCGTGGCATGGGAGCGTGTGACGGAGAGGATGTCACCAACACCACCTCCCCACCTCACGGGACGATCAGCATCCCCGCTACCACCTCCCACCCGGCGGGGCAGCGGGAGAGCCGGATGAGGAGCACCTCGCTATCAGCCTGCGCTCGGACAGGAAGAGCACCCCCTAACCACCTCGCGGGGCCGTGGGATGCAATACTAACCTTTAAGCTGATTCGCCTGCGTGACCTTATATAGAGCCTGGCTGGAAAAAATCTTGGCAGCCCGCCTAGCCATCAGGTTGCTGGATTTGTAAAAAAATAAAAATATTTTTTTTTAATCACAGAACCGCGTGCGCTAAGCGGTCTTTAGGTGGGTCCCACGGGGGCAAATCTGCTGCCCCTGGTGACCGGATTTGTCGAGCACTGTATATATTATATATATATATATATATATACATGTTTGACAAATCCATTAAATACAAGGCCCTGTGGGCTGATTTGACCCCGTGCGAACGCCTCATGGCCGACACCAAGGGATTGGTGAGAGGGACTAGTGGCGAGTAAGATTTTTTTTGTTCGGCGAGTAGATTTTTTTGGGTGGTTTGTCAACCACTGTATATTATATATAATATATATATATAATACATATATATATATATATAGATATATATATTATATATATATATATATATATACAGTGGTTGACAAATCACCAAAAATCACTCGCCACAAAAAAAAATCTACTCGCCACCTAGTACCAAACATGTGCTGCTTGGGCCAATATTTACTCGCCCTGTGGGTTAATCCACTCGCCCCGGGCGAGCAAATGTATAGGTTTTGTCGAACACTGTATATATATATATATATATATACAGTGACAAAAAAAGAGATCAGTGTGACAGCCCACCATGAAAAAGCGAAACTCCCACCAAGTTAAAATAAAAAAACCTTTATTGAACTATATAAAAACTGAAAGACACATCATCAAACAAAAAAGCTCCTCCTCCCACATGTTTCACGCCATCACTGGCGCTTTTCTCAAGGAGTAGGCAATAATGAGAAAGCGCCAGTGACGGCGTGAAACATGTGGGAGGAGGAGCTTTTTTGTTTGTGATTTCTTCAGTTTTTTGTACAGTAGTTTCAATAAAGGTATTTGTACTTTTACCTTTGGCTGGTGAGTTTTGCTTTTTCATGGTGTGGCTGTCACACTGATCTTTTTTTTTTCTCACAGGATCTATATGGATTGGAGAGACGCCGTGCAGGGATACAGGAGCTGCATTTCAGTCCTGCCTGGCCAAGAGGAAGAGGAACCGGTGATTCATTGTGGGTACCGCAGCTGACTACATGCCGGTTATACAGCGTATTTGGGATTGTAGTGAATTTGCAGCAGTTACCTGGCTTGGGAGATTTTTCATGTAGTCTCATAGCTACCCTGTGCTGACATTCACCCTTATCGCTGCCCCATATCACTTCTCAACTGGTGACTATTACCCTGAAAACCCTGGTATAGCATTTATGAACTTTATCTACTATACGGCATTCTTTCCTTGAGCTTACAGCCGGTTTTGTTTTACATATATATATATGTAATATATATATCGTGATGATAGCTAATCAGGTAATGGACGTTAGTTTCCTATCATTTAACAGGTATCCACAATCTAATATTATGCAAAATGAATGGCCATTAGGCTAACGTGCCGTTATTTGTCTGGAACGCTTGCTCGTGTTAACCATAGGATAAGGAAGGCCATATATATACAGCCGCAGCCCCTTTTATTTTCCAACATCACCGCATTTTTCCGGGATTTTTTTCCGAATGCCACGCACTTCACCGCACTTCACCACGTTCATGCCGCATTCATACCGCATTCATGTTGCATTCACAGCCGCGGTTGATGCGCGGGTGATGTGTTTATTGATAATGGTTCGGATTTAATTGGTTGCAATTCTTCGTGTATCCGCCAGATGGCAGATATTCATGAATTGTAATGCGCATGCACTTCAGTAATGTGTCGACTTGCAGGTGTTTCGTTTAATACCACAGTGGTCTATTGTAAATTTGCCTTCGGACTGAAGGAAGAAGTTACAATAATGTATCAATTTAGGCTTCTCATATTAAAAAAAGACAAGCACGGTTTCCGGTCTGGTTATTGTCCTGAGCTGAGCGTCCCGCCATGAGTGCACAAGTGCAGCCCGTGTTCCAAAAACCTGACAGAACGCACGCTTATTTAATATGGGCCGCGAATAATGCAACAGATGATAAGATGGCAACAGTTGTTCAAATTTATCAGTATTTTATTGAAAAATATGACTTTTACAAATTTTCGCCAGCTCCTCATGTGTGGAAGCGTGCAATAAGGAAAAAGTTATGCAGCGATCCATGTTTTTTTCATACTGATCCCGAATTTATTGGAAGATATTGGTGTGTATCACCGGGTTTTTCCTGTATCTATGATCATGCAGATGGCAAAGGCGAAAGGTCGTGTTAAAACCAACTAAGAAACGTCAGTCTCTGGCAAGCAATGCGCCAGCACCAGCACCAGCACCGGCTTCCAATAACGGTCCGACCGTCAGTGACAACCCTTGCTGTATGTCCACACACGGATACCTGCAGCCTGAGCCGGATTTTGCGTACAGTTTAGAGCAAGCTTGAATGTACCTAAAGCGATTTCCAGCCTCATCAGCTGACTACAGGTGTAGTAGTCCCGCTGTCACCTGTCAACGACGTGTATGATCAAGAATACGGGACTGGCAGTGGCCCGGCTCCAGCTGATTGGGGAATTCTATGGTGAGTAATGTTGCCGTATTTTATTCTGTTTTTTTTATTTTGATAATATCAATATCAGTGCGATTCAAAAGTTAAGCGATTCTCCTGTAAGCAATATCATTGGCTGAGCGGCTTCTACAGTAGATACTGCACAATTGGTGAAAAGCTAGGCGCATGCGCATTGGAAACTTCTTGAAACGCATATGCGTGTCATCACATCGACGGTAGGCGCATGTACATGTGAACAGGAGACGCCCCCCGAGAAAATTATTGGTGGGACTGACTGTGGGAACTTCTTTAGGGGACTGACCATTACAGTAAAACTTTTACTTTTGTTTTTCCTCAGAAAAGAAAACTTTGTCATCTCATGCGGAAAACGGCAAATGGAGGGATTTCGATGGATAATATCGCTTTGTGTAACAATGCCTGCACATTGCTGAATTGGATTTAAAAACCACGTACCGGAGTCTACAGTTTAGTGGCCATTGTTATTGATTAGGCTAAAATACCTGAAACAGTATGCTGATGTTTTCAGACCGTATACAATACTTTTTTAAATATACTGTATAATAAACCCGAGGAAAAAAAAGTATGCATTTATTCTACATGTATTCCAGTACATATGTGTATTTTATACCCGTACAGCATGTATTGTTTTAATACTCTTGTGATGTACAGTGCTGAGCATGCCTACAGTAGACAGTACAGTATGCCTGGACAGATTCCCTTCATAGTTCACTTTGTAGGCCCACCCGCAGTACACCAAGTAGGACACGTGGTGCTTAAAAATTAACATGGCATACTTGTGGGGTAAACCAGCACTCATCACCCTATACTTCTCCCTGAGTGCCAGTGGCAGCTCGCGCAGGATGATGTCGGGCACCGTATCGATGCAAGCGTATGTCGGTTGGCTTCTGAGAGCGGTTATGCTTCTGTGAGCGGGTGTGCTTGTGGCGGCGGGCGAGGATAGGTTGTCTGGGAGGAAGCTTTCCTCCTGTCTTGGTCGCCGTGTTGTCTCCTGGCGTGGTCTTGACGGGGTTGTCATGTTATCCTCCTCATCAACGGCATACATGTACACAAAATCTTCTGGTGGAGGGGGTGCGCTTAGTGATGGAAGGTGGTCGAAGGTCCCATTCATCACATCCATGCCACCCTCCTGCTCCGGTGTCTGGGATACAGGGGCATGATATAGGGGATGGAGGAGGTGACCTGTGGATTTCCGGGAGAGGAGAAGCGGCAGCGTCGTCGAAGAGGGATGGAGAAAGTGACCTGTGGATTTCCGGGCGAGAAGCGGCAGAGTCATCTAAGCGTAATGGAGAAGTGACCAGTGGATTTGAGGGGCACCAGCGGCAGCGTCGTTGAAGAGCAGTGGCGAAGATGGCCTGTGGGTTTCCGGGAGAGCGGCGTCAGCGTCGTGGACGAGTAGTGGAGAAGATGGGCTGTAGATTTCCGTGAGAGCGGCGGCAGAGTCGTCGAAGCATAAACAAGGAAGTGGCCTGCGGGTTCGATGGGTTGGCTGCCATTTGTTTTGCGTTGTGTGTACATCACCGAATTTCTTCTTGACATAATAAGGCTTACGTGTTTTAAAACCCTTAGCCTTTGGGGTCAGCAGAAGGTTTTCTTTATTGGCCTTAGCCTGTCGCTTTGGCCTTGACTTGGAAATGGCTGCCGCCGCCGCCTTTCGCTTTTTCTGCGTGACAGGCACGGCAGAGGCGAGTGGCTTCTTGCATCCGTAGAATCGAGGTTGATCCATGGAAGCAGATGGCAGAATGCAGTATCTGGACAAGGGCAATTTCAGATACAGATCATCGAGTGGGAGGCTATGCAAAATGTGTAACCTTTTATGCATGGCGGTACAGGTGTTAAAAGTGGGCGTACTCTAATATGAGTCATTAACGTATAAATACACCATCCATTTTGTGGATTCACTGCACATTGAATACACATCGACTAAACATCGAATATACATTCTTGTGTTTGTATTTCTTTCTACTTGCAGCAATGCCTGTTAAAAAGATTTCAAAGGATCTCAGCATGTGAATTAAGGAGATGTACACGAGCGGACACCGAATTGCAGATATCCAACGCTGGTTAGCTGCTTCTGGCCTCGTTGTGCCATCAACCACCGTGTGCTATCATGCACACGGAAAAAACAGACAACGCACGAGGACACCAACGATAACTAACGCGTAAGTATATTTATATAACTATATAATACAGTATATCTATTATTGTTTATATTGCTGCATATACTGTAATATAGTTATTTCGGTATATTTATATAACAACAGTATATATATTGTTTATATTGCTGCATATTAATAGAACAATATATTGTGTAGATCTCTCTAATTTTATAGTTAATTCGGTATATTTATATAACAACAGTATATATAGTGTTTATATTGCTGCATATTAATAGAACAATATATTGTGTAGATCTTTCAAATTTTATAGTTAATTCGGTATATTTATATAACAACAGTATATATAGTGTTTATATTGCTGCATATTAATAGAACAATATATTGTGTAGATCTCTGTCATTTTATAGTTATTTCGGTATATTTATTTAACAACAGTATATATATTGTTTATATTGCTGCATAATGCGTAATGGGCAAGCATCAGGAAGGTAGTATGGTATTGTACTGTACTGTAGTATTGTAAGTACAGTATGATACAGGTAAGTATGGCACAGATTTTTTCTTTCCTAATAGTCAGAGTATACAGTAGTTCCAGTATAGACTAGTTTGACAGTACTAACTGCATACTGTAGTCCAATATGGAGTAGCTATACAGTACACAATGCCCTAATACAGTATGCACCTAGCTGTTCAATTTTTTTCTTTCCAGAGAGAGCAGCACCAGCCATCTGGTTACAAAGTATTTAACAGTATTCACAGTATACAGTAGTTCCAGTATAGACTAGTTTGACAGTACTACACAGCACACAATGCCATAATACAGTATGCACATAACTGCACTCATTTTTTGTTTTCTTGTCTTTTCAGGAAAAAAGGATGGACTGGGAGAGAGGGGGGTTGTCGTGTACAGTCTGTGAACTGTTTGTACAGTTAAGTGTACAGTATCTAAACAGCAGTAATGATGTACACAAAACCTCTCCTCTCTCAATGAACTACTGTACTGTACACAGAATGAGGAAGAAGATAAAGACGGAAACAATTATATTATTATATATATTATTATATATTATATATTATTAATTAATATTATTATCAATGTGCATTATTCATGATTATCCACCGGCCCTCAATTTCCATCTGATAGAAGAACTTAATAAAGACTGCATTTTGTATTATTCATGATTATTTTTATATTTGTTTTTTTTGTTCCTAATAAAATAAAATAAATATTTATTTACATTCATGATAATCATAATCATTGACACCCCCCCCTACAACAAAGAAAAAGAAAGAATGACAAAAAGTGGTAATTTACTGCATCAACAACATGAATCAGATAATGTTTTTTTTAACTCTCAATTCTCACAGTGCTGTGCAAATCAGATTTACATATCAAATTCGAGAAGGGATTTTCCAAAGCGTTACCGTAAACAAAGCCTCAAAGGGTTTGGGGGGGGGATGGGTGAGTCGTGTGCAGTAATCAGCTAGCTCCCACCCCAAAGAGGATTACACTCAGGCGCAGTGAGGTGACGCTCGGCTAGGGACGGATTAAAAACACAATGGCAAGCTTCAGAAAATGAATGACTCTGTAGAGGTGTCTGTCGATAAGAGTTTCAAATCCTTGAGCGAGCCTTGTGTGTGTGCGTGGGGGAGGGGGTACAGGTTACAGCTGCATGAAGTATTAGCTGTACTGCAGTTCAAAGAAATGACATAATTTCAAAAGGCAGGTCATTATAATAATTTGATCCCTACACCCCCAAATACAGTACATAAAAAGCACACAAATCAACCATGTGCAGTCAAACGCACAGTGTCGCAGTCAACAGCTACTGCACAGATTGAATATCGTAATATTAAGATGGTTTAGGCAGGCTTGTGTGGAGAAAATAAAAATAAAAAATGAGGAGAAAAAAATATATATATATTTTTTTTTTGCTCACTCACTCTTGAACTTCGCAAGCAAGCAGTGGTGAATTTACAGACGCATGCGCAGTAATCATCTGCTATCAAGCAGGAATGTGATTGAAACCAGAAAGACACACATTCAAAGGAATGGTGTGGGAGAGGTGTACTGCACTGTAGTTAAGATAAGAAGTTGAAATACTGCAGTGCAGTAAATTATCCTGTGTGTGTGCGGGGGCGAGCGAGGGGAGAGCGCTCTATATGCCGAAATGTGATACTGTTACAGTACTGTACACGCCTATGCTTTTCAACAATTTTCAAATGAGACATACAGCACTGCAAATGCATGTATAAATATGAAAATTTACAATTACTGCGCGCGCACACGCAGACTGTGTACTGACGTAGGTTGAACTGCTAAAGTATTAGACTTTGAAGACAACAGCTCGCGAACGCCCCCCTGAGTTTTTAGACGGTATGGCAGTATTGCAGACAGCGATAATAAAATGCTCATATTACGAGCGCTAAAATACCGCAATGCACTCCGGACAAAAAAAATTGCTTCTGTCCACGGTTATCAAAGTTGCGCCGATTCAGCCGCATTAGGATAAAGGCGGCCACCACTGTACCATACAAATGTTAGGGAAATATAAGACAAACTGAGAGAAATATGTTACTGACCTGTTTCTCATTTTCATCCTCCAGCCTCAGTCTTTCCTCAATGCAGTTTCTGGCCTGAAGGAATGCTTTCCTCTGTGCCCTTTCTGTAAAAATCCTCACGAAAACTCCAGACAAATTTACACTCACAAAAAGAATAACATTTGCCACAAGCTGCAAGAAAAGAGAAAAAATGTAATATTATATACATTGCAATATACAGTAAGCAACCATCCATATATTTTTTATTAATTTTACTTTAAATGTAAGCCAGCTAAAGTTACAATCATGTTAATAAACATTTTATTTTAAATATCATAGGGTAAAACCATTACAAAAGAATTGCACCAGATTTGTCAAAGGAAAAACTCCAACTGCATTTTCTTTAGGATTTGTTTCCTTGAAAACTCATGTGCTATTTTTGCTCAAGTTTTGGAGCCATATGCCCTACTAAAAAAAAAAAAAAAAACCTTAGCCTAAAGTGAATGTCACAAAAGAAAAAGGATATACAATGAAAATTATTTTTACAAAAAACTTACATTCCCAATAATTTCCTCTTTAGGATGTGATGTATACGTATTTATGTATTCCTTTTCTTTATTAAAATATATTTAATGTATTAAGCATATTAAATTCTCAAAGATAACTAAGGGAAAATGATTAGCCAGTGCGAATCTGCCAATCTCAGATATTAAGCTGACATATTGTAAAGACAGCACTGTAAAAATCTACAAAAACATTTCCTAATTAATATACCAGCGCAATATAATTTTTATAACATTCCGTTGTTGATTACATACTGTAACTTTACTTGTTTCCCAAATAGCACTTTTACTATTTTAAGAAATAGTTGGTATTGAGCTAAATACAAAGCCAACAAGTTAATTTAATAAATAGACATATTATTAATTCATATTTTTTACAAGGAAAACATTGTGCTCTTTCTTCTTCTATTAGATGGGGTATTTACTAAGAATATTGAACTTTTATGATGTCCAAGATTTGCACAGGAAACACAAATATAATTTTCAATATCGTTATACAGTACATTTGCTACATAGTACGTAGTGTATCAAAGTCTGTCGTAGCAGCAAAACAGAAGCAAAAACATGAGATTTATCAAAGAATAAGGTCCCATAAGATACAGTTTTTCTGTGAGCCAAAATATATAAACAGAGAATGTGTGCCAAAATGTTCCGCCAATTTCAACTCTGGGGGCCTATGTGCTAAGATTTCATTATGCATTGTTTTGTGCATGAAAAGTTTAGTGCTAAAAAGTAAACCTTCAAAAGACTTCATAAATATCACATCATTTTTTGCAAATATTTTTGATGCAACCCTCATGTTGAATATGTGATTGATACAACTGAAATTAAAACAGAAATACAGAATGTACATTTTCTATTAATAAATATCATTGGAAAACACTAATTATTAGTGTAATATTATTCTAATAGCCATAATGTAAAAATAATACCTACAATAGTTGATACATAAAAAAACTGTCAAAAAGTAGTGGGGCTACACAAGCAAGTATAAAAATACTTAATTTACGACACGTAAAATGAGCAACCACAATGCAGCCTACTGTACATAATATACCAGCCCAAATAAATATAAACACACAAGGAAGGACTCTCATACTGTACTGTACATCACATAAAGTCTAAGTTCGTGTAGGAACAAAATGCTTCTGCAAAAAGGACAATAATAAAGACATACTTATACATAAATAGTTGAATACACATATAGACCTGGTCCCCTTACCAGCGCGGGTGCCCGGCTATGGTATGCTTCCCCGCAAGCCGCCATTTCTCCCTTTAGGTGCCGTACGGTCAGTGAAGGCGGTGCAGCGAGATAGCTGGCAGCAAGAGGCGCCAGGAGACTCCGGCGGCTCTCCACTCTCCCGGATGGCGGTGCCGCCATGTTGGAGTTGACCGTATGTGTGCGAACGCTCGCGCATGAGTGTACGAGTGCGGCGGCCATCTTGTGTGTGGCAAAATGGTCACGCATGCGCAGCAGAGTGCCGGGAGTTGCGGCGGCCATCTTAGAAGCGGCAGACAAAGCGCAGGAGAAGTTAGTGAGGCAGGAAGGTCCTCTAGATGTTGCGCATACAAAGAAAAGTGGCGCGGAGGCCATTCGGATAGCGCAGGCGCAGACAGGAAAAGGTAGGCGGCCATTAGAGAGGCGCCCATGTGTTCTCCATAGGCAACAGCCTCCTTGGGAACTACAGTTCCCAGGAGGCATAGCTGCAGGCAGTCAGATGTTTTAGCTTAGCCAATAGGGCTGAAGAATCCTCCTGTTAAGGGAAGGATCTAGTTAGAGATATTAGCAGGCTTGCAGGAAGGAAGTCACTCAGGGATGGGAGGCAGAGAGGGGAGGTGGTGTGCAGGGTCAGTGACCAATGCACTAGGCCAGAGTAACCTCCCCAGACCCCAGCTAGCCCTGAGTCACCAGTGAGTTGCTGCAGCTAGGGACAGACCCCAGATAGGGATACTGCCACTTTAGCTGAGCAGGATAGCTAAGTTGCAACAGTGTTGTTTTGCAGTACAGTCAGAGTAGTTCACTTTGGCTGTTTCAGGGAAGGCCCCTCAGTGCGAAGGGGGGGTTGCTTTCTATAGTATACACAGTGTATGTGATATCACTGGTGCCAGCTGCACGTGGTGAACTGTCAGAGTCTGGGATCAGACAGAATCTACAGTAAGAGATCTTCTGCATTCAGGGACTAGGCCAGATGTAATCCCCCAGGGCCCAGTTAGTCCCCTGAGACACTGTAGAGAATTAAGTGCATGAGATAGGGAAAGGCCTTAAGCTAGGGACTCCTTCAATATACTTATAGAGAGAGAGATGCTGCAGGACATTGCATGAATGCCAGTGCAGCTTGATATCTGAAAGGATATCTGACTCCATAGCAGAGACTGTTCTTAAAGGATCATCCGGCTGGGGATCCCTCCACGGAGGAGTCAGATGGTGTGATCATTCCTGCAAAGAGCAGCGCATCGCGCCGTGGGACCAAGTTGCGGAGTTGCTGATTACTTAGGCCTTACCCTCGCTGCCTACAACAGCGTCCGCTGTGGCGGACGCTGCACGGACGAGAGCCCTCCCCTCAATGGCGCCGGGCCCACTGCGAGGGGGGGCCGCAGCGCTCGGGCGAGAGTTGCTCCTGCTCTCAATAGAATTGAGAGCAGGACTCGCGTCGAGCGATTAGGCACGCCCCCCGGCAGTTCAGCCAATAAGGGCGAACCTGCCGGGTGACGTCATGGCTGCGCCCCGTCACTCCCCCGCCACGCCCCCCCCGGTCTCTCTGCCTGCAGTGAGCTGCAGACCGGGGAATCGGCTGAACGCGCCGCCAATCTCGCAGGCACGCGTTACAGCGGCGTTACCGGGGCCTTAGCCTAAGGATTATCCTGATCAGGACTATGATCAGGGAGGTAGTATATTAATTGCACCACCGGGCCCCAACACAGGGAAGCGCTATCCCTCATACTCACTTTATTGTTTGTGGACACTCAAGGGATAAGTGCCCAAGCACATTGGTACACCAAGGACTATGGGTGATGTAATGATGGACATGTGGGCTGATGGGATGGTATGCATTCAGGGTGATGCAATGTAATCCATATGATGTAATGATGTATTTATGTTATGCAATGAGAGTTTCACTGAAGTTACCGTACATGCTCAGTAAATACTGTTTATTCCCATTGTGTGTATTTACTGTATGGTTGTTCTGGTGAGGGCACACTCCCACCACGTTGGGATCCCTCATCAGTGGAGGCGCTGCACCATGTGTAAGTATACCCCAGGCTCCCAGTGGCGGAGGTTCATGCCTCTTGTTAGCCTCACAGGTGACAGCAGCATCAATAGTTATAGTACCCCAAGGGTACACCCACTACACAGAACATAAAATCATACATCTATCAAAAGAGTTTCCTTTATAACCAACTAAAATATGCTGAAATATCATTGTCAACATAATAATACCAACAATTTACCAATTTTTCTAAATATACATATATAAAACTATATATTAATTGTAATCAATATATAAAAAAGTTGATAGAACAGAAGAACAAGTAAACATACAAATGGACTCATATTCCATATATATAATGATACGGAATCTACAAATGCAGACAATATATAATATGATCTGTGTATGTTTTTATTTTTATATATATATATATATATATATATATATATATATATATATATATATATATACCACACTATTTAAGGTTATGGAGGGTAAAAAAGTGACAAAAACCCTCCACAGTAAAGCATATACAGTAGCAACTGTAAATATTCCTGTATGTTCATTTGCATGTCTTAGACAGGTCTGCAACCCTGTCTTTCACCATTATCACCCAGCACTTCCACTGCAGCAAGGGATTCTGGGAAATGACATGCAAATGTTTATGGTCCGTATTTGCAGTCTGGAGATGTCGTTTGCTATAATAAAAAGGCAAAAAATACATCCGCACAATACAAACTAATGATTTTTACTTCATATTTGTTTGTCGCTACTTTAATTACAAAGGGATTAGTTTTTTGGGGGGAGGGGAGGTTGGCTTGTTTTTAGCACAAACATTTGCATTTCTTGGGGGGGGCCCTCCGGGGAAATGTTTGTCATTCAAGTGTTTTCTTGACCCTGATCCCACCACGTCCTTTTGAGCCAATAAAGACGAAGGGATGTGCCTGTGCAAACTCCTGCTGACCGCACAGGGACATCAGACAGAGGAGATCACACCCCTCCCATGTCTCGGCTCACCGGGTTTACATACTGACTTTAAACAATAATACTTACAGGTGTCGGATGCTGGTATTACCCAGATGTGACCCCCTTAAACATGTCTCTGCTATTAGTACACTTTGGCCCTAGGGGAGAGTGCCCCTTTAAAGAAGCGATTTTGTGTTTTGTGGTCTCTCCGGGATTACAGCAGCAGCCTGTGCTGGTGGCCATTTTTTGTTTTTTAATTTATTTTTTTACTTCAAGGGGTTTGTTCCTACCCTGTGAAGAATGGGGGTAACCCCCGTAGCTAGTGCTCTAGGGCTGTCAGGATAGATGGCATAAATCTTCATGTATAAATTGTCCCGGTCAGGCTGATTATGATCGTCATCAAAGGCTCCTACTGTGATTTGGCTATCAATCAGGAGGGGGTGAGTATGGCGGGAGGAGGTGCCGGCAAACATCCAAATCATTGCACCGCAACCCCGGCTTGCCCTGGTGTCCCACACAATCTCTGGTGCCTTGCGACGGGAACGTACTCGCAGTATTGCTGCCGCAGATGTACCCGCCGTGGATCGGATCGTAGAACAAGCGTGCTCCAGCCAAATATCAGGACTTGGAAAAAATAGCAGCAAAGTCGGTGCGCTGCCTTTGCTACTATTGTTTCTTGTTCCTACCCTGGCCAGCGCTGTTTTTACGTACATGTTATTTATTGTTTTACATCTTGTGCTCTGTTTTAGGAGTTCTAAGCGTTTGGAATATGAAGTGTCCGAGAGGGTAACATGAAGCTCTCCCCAGAGCGCAGTGCAAAGGCTTTTAAGGAAGCAAATAATGTTGTGTGTTTTGGTGCTCTATCTGGGGTTACCCGTTTTTAAGCTTGAGGGGGCGATACCTCATGCCTCTGACCTGGCTCTCCGCTTCCCTGCAGGTCCCGTATTACGAATGGCTGGATCTGAAGTCGGAGTGGCAGAAAGTGGCCTTCCTGAAGGACAAGCTCAGCAAAGCCGTGGCCGAGGAGATGGCCCGGTGAACGAGGAGACGTGGCGCGCGGACCTCGTGTACAGCACCGCAGAGAGACAATAACGTGTATATATGTATCTGGACATCTCCACTATCTTCATAACGGGGGGGAGGGTGTGTCTTAGCCCCTCCTGCTGCTCTGCCATGCCTCCCCTGCAATGAAGGGGTTAATATTTTAGGCTATATTGTATATTTTTAATTTAAAACGGGTGCACGTTCATTGGTGGGGGGGGGCTTGCGGCTGGTTTGTAATGGGCGAAACATTCGCGATGTAAATGAACAAAGAGAAATAATAAAATAAAAAAGTAAGTTGGAATTGCGCGTTGTGCGTGAGGAGTCCTCAAGGGCTACCAACGGGTCAGGTTTTCAGGATACCCCATGCTTCAGCACAGGTGACTCAGGCCACAGCCACCTGTGCTGAAGCAGGGATATCCTGAAAACCTGACCTGTTGGTGACCCTTGAAGGCTGGAGTTGGCCACCCCTAGACTAGTACCATTTTTGATTGTCTTTAGTGCTAAACCCAAGTTGTTAATGCCCCCCCCCCCCCCCCCCCCCTATTCTCAAAGTGGCTTTACCTCTTGGGGGGTTTCTTTTTCAAATGATGTAAAATAAAATGGAGGTTTAAAGCCGGGGTCTGCGGAGTGGAACAGCGTTGCTTTCAAATCTGGAGACCCCCTCGCTTCCGGAGATACTTGCATCGGATGAGGCTGCCGGCAGCATCCCTGGCTGGGCACAGAAAATGTCTGTTTAAAGGTCCCCCGGGCCAATAAGAAGCCGCGATGTCATCCCATGCGGTTTCCTGCTGGCCTCTGGGACCTCGAAGCATGCAAGGGACACTGGTATCCCCTTCAGATGTATGTCATGGAGTAAGGCGTCCCCGGAGCGGAAATGAACTGTTCAGCTCCGGAGACCCCCTGCTTCCTATCTAGGGGGGGTGTGGGGGAGAGAAATATAAATATGTATTTAAGGCAAAGCGCTTTTAAAAATGTTCCTTACTTTTTGAAAGGGCGTCTCCACACCCCTGCAGGCCCTCCTAATAATGACTTCTAAGTGGGTAGGGGGGAGGGAAACTGCTTGCCTGGGATGGAACATGGTTGGTAGGAGGCTGCAATCACAGCCTCATCTGGTAACGGGTCTGCCCCTGTGTGGGAGAGAGTCACTATGCAGGGAGCAGGGGATTCTGGGAGAGGATGTGGAAAACAGTCTCCCTTTATATGAAACTTGTCCTGCATTTGTTGAAGCAAATTCTGAACCAATATAAAATCTCAGAATTTATGGACACTAGTTTTAAGAATGACACATATATATATATATACATACATATGTAATGTATGTACAGTATGTATGCATGTGTGTGTATATATATATATATATATATATATATATATATATATATATATATATATATATATCAACTGTAAATATTCCTGTATATTCATTTGCATGTCTCAGACAGGTCTGCAACCCTGTCTTTCACCATTATCGCCCAGCACACAGCACTTTCACTGCAGCAAGGGATTCACATTACATGAACAACCCTTAGCCAATGCATGCTGCTTTAGACACAGCTTTTAAGCAAGGACTTGGGAGATGCAAAGTCTTTCACCATTATCGCCCAGCACTTCCACTGCAGCAAGGGATTCTGGGAAATGACATGCAAATGAGCACACAGTGCCACCTTTTATCTCAAGCTCACATTACATGGTGTGCTGTGCGATAATGGTGAAATACAGGGTTGCAGACCTGTCTAAGACATGCAAATGAATATATTGGAATATTTACAGTTGCTATATGCTATACTGTGGAGGGTTTTTGTCACTTTTTTTACCCACCATAACCTTAATAAATGTGGTGATTACCTACTCTTTAATCTCAAATGAGCAAATGTCAGCAACCAACCTCACACTGATGATACCCATCAAGGTTGAAACATGTCTGTGAGTGGGTTAACTTATTTATCTTAATATATAAAATCGAATGGTTAGTGAGGTTAGTGCTATCTGCGGTGAATCTGATTGGTCCTCAGCCTCTGGCCAATCAGATTGCTGTGTGTGACGTCACCCAACTGCCACTCTCTTCCCCCTCGGCTCGCCGCTCGCCACACACAGACACACAGACACACAGACACACAGACCAAATCACCTCTCCCCCTCCCCGCTCCAAATCACCCCTCCCCAGCGGCATCACCTCTCCCCGCTCCAAATCACCTCTCCCCCTCCCCAGCGGCATCACCTCTCCCCGCTCCAAATCACCTCTCCCCCTCCCCAGCGGCATCACCTCTCCCCCTCCAAATCACCTCTCCCCTCTCCTACTGGTGTAAGTCCTGTTAAGGGCAGGCCGCCAGTAGTTATTATGGGTTTTTCCCCCACATCAAGCCCTGCCTTGAGTGATAGAGGCAGGCCCCTGACTCTGTCTGCAGGCCTGAGACAGAGGGGAGGTCCTGGTGACATCATGAGGGGTGGGGCTGTCTAAATTGAGTGGGCTGTTCCTGTAAGTGACGGTTAGTTATGTCCTGGGAGTTCAGCAGAGAGTTATGTCCTGGGAGTTCAGCAGAGAATTGTGTCCTGGGAGCTGAGGAGTGAAGTCTAGTCTGTTGGAGTTCAACTCTGTTCTGTCCTGGGAACAGAGGGTGCTGGAGCAGAGGAGATGGTCTGGGAGTTTCAAGAAGAGACTGAGAGGAGACGGCTCAGCAACCTTGATTAGAGCTGATAGCACTGTAGTGCTGTGGACCAATGCCCCTCACCCTGCTGAGGGGGTGAGGGGGGAAGAGATCTACCCTCACCCAGAGAGTACATCCTGGAGGTGGGGGTTGGGGTATTTGTGACGGTAGTGAGGGTTTGGCCCGGGATTAACGGGGTTACCCCCCAAGGGCCCCCCTCTAACCTCACCAGGGAGACAAGGGGTTAACTGGGCTGAGGCCCAGAAATGTGATTTAACCCTTGTTATAACATGAAAATGTATTTTCCCCTGTTCCATTGTAATGTCTGGTTAATCAGTGTCTGCATAACACACACACTGGGACTTAAGGGGTTAATAAGCTACAGCTTAAGAAAATACCCCGGTATTGTGTCTTTTCAGAGAATCTGGACTTCAAAAGGCTTAATTGAAGTTGAATGTGAAAAGCAGAAGGGTTTTTTTTTAGTGTACAGTATGTTAATACCTGTTTGCAGGCAGCTAGTGTGGATTGTGAACATTATAACTCACACTAACAAAGGCCTCTGATTAAGAAGGTCTGGGCTTAGGTGTGACACATAGCACCAGTGAGCAAAAGGTAATGCCCTAATTGTTTATGCAAGACCCAGGAAGGATCAACAGGTAATTACCTAGTTGGTTATACGAAAAGCTACAAGCCTACTTCAAAAGGTTTTATTGATGGGGGTAGGGGTGGGCTACCCCAAACAGGATATCTGAATGGGTGACCTTATTAAATATAAGAATATTATGAGATGTCCTTGGCTGAACATGATAAGAATTACATATGTGTATCCGTTGGATGTAGCCCATCTTTTGGAGTCTAAACACTGTATATGTAATGGCTGCTAAATGCCTGCGAGCGTCAGGTGTCAAGGATTGTATTAATATATCTCACCTGACTGTGTGTATTACGGAACGGAAATTATGCAATGATTTGCAGTAAATATGAAATTTTGGTTGAGTTCTGAAAGACTGCAACCCCCCCGTTATGATAATGAGCAGGGAAGAGGATGTTTTATGTAAACGTGGTAACTCACACTTACACACCAAGGTTTCCTGCAGGAGTGAACATGACAAATGTCCACCCTGCTTCAAAGGGTTTATTGATGGGGGGGCTACCCCAAGCTGGAAGTCCAAAATGAGCTTCAAAAGCTTCAAAGGGACTTTTGCTAGACGGCACGGCGCCGTATCTGGGAAAGAGGGGGTTAAAATGATATATAAGTCAGAACCACCTTTTACCCATGGTTGTTCATGTTGTTCATGCAAAGTTCTTCATTGTTCTTCATGTAAATGATCTTCATGCATGCATGTATCCTGCCTGTTTTGCTGTGATGTCAACTGAAATATGGGAGAAGTGGCCAGTCTCTAATCCTGATGGCTTTCTTGCCATAATCTTTACCTAAGTGTCTATATTTTGCCTGTTATTTGTACATATTTGCTGTGTTCACCTTTATCAAGGAATAAAATCACTTTATTATATCTTAAGTCTCGTCCCAGTTCAAACCCAGGTATATATATATTTATATATAGTTTTGGTGTAAATTACAACTTGTCACAAGCTAACGTGACAGTATTGAAGCCCCAAACAGCCCATCCTGCTAGGGTACAGCCTGGAGGAGAGGAGTGGAGGAATAGACCTGTACATTTGGAAGCACCTGTACACGAACTGCTGCTGCTGCTGTGTGCTGTATCATTGTTACAAGGACAATAAAGACATTGTTGTTTTATATAAAAAGAGACTGTGTGTGAGATTGGAATCTCTCGCCCTGGGACCAGGGCTTCTCTGGGAGGATTCCAGCCTATTCCCTAGGTTTTCGCCAGAGATGGAGGCGCTGCACCACCACCACTAAAGATGAAGGCATATACCCCAGAAGCCTGTCCCTGTTATCCCCAATACCAACGCGGGAGACTCAGGCTCTCATGTTCCTCACAGGTATGCACCACCAACATACACGTAATCCGCCCTCACTACACCCTAGAGGTCCAATCTGCGACCGGGGGGGGGGGGGGAATATGGGTTACATATATATATATACTTCCTAATCATTCCAACAATACAGAGTACCCAGTCTATTATCCAATCATATGACAAAGTATCTCCATGTTTGCATTATTACTTTAATATGTATATTTAAATTCTTAAAGAAAATGGCTAAGGTTCCATTTCGTATTTAGCCACTTTGGAATGAGAGCTTTTAAGGTAAAGATCCAATATCGTATACTTCGAGACTGCTCAAAAGTTTAAGCCTATCACTTCTCGTATAGGTACTGGGACATGTTCTATAGCTGTAAAAGAAAAACTATCATTATTTCCATAAGGACACTCATGAAAATGTTTGGCGACTGGGTGCATAACATCCCTCTTTCTTATAAGTCTTGCATGTTTCATTTTTCTATCCCTAAGGGGGTGTATGGTTCTGCCTACATACAGTACCATTTTCAGAATTCACATTTTAGATAATAGATTAAATAAAATCTATTTCAATTTATAAATGTGATAATTTCAGCATGTTTTATATTCTCTCCCAATTGAAACATGTTTATACCATAGGTCTCATAAAATGACAGATTTTGCAATGTCAACAACTAAAAGATCCATTTGGAAGGGATTTATTTGATACAGTGTGAGAGGAATTAAAAAGACTAGGTGATGTATACAGATATGTCCTGCTGTTTCTCTGGCTCCACTCAACAAAAGCACGGACATCAATCATTTTGTGTGGAAGATATCATCAAGATATAATCAATATACATCCCATTTAACTCAAAGCAACTCTTTGTGTTGTTATTCACACCTGAATTTTCACATGAATATGCTAGAGAAAATTCTGTGTTTGTTTGCAGTTCAGCACATATCTGGCAGATAGCATAGTGAATGTCTTTACCTATGGAAGACTCTGCGCAGGCCATATCTGTATGTCTGAAAACAGGTGCCCGTGGTAGTGTATGCCTTATAAAGTAGTAGAGAAAGATTTGGCATAAAGCCAAAAAACTTTGCACCACCAAAATGAAAGAGCGAAGAGGTTGATAATAAAAAACAATTTATTATGCCAAAAATAGGAAAGAGTTATCATTCTATTCATCTATTTGTGAGTTTCATTCCATTTATTGCTGGACATTTGCACTGTATTAGAGGTTTATTTCTATGCGGTGGGATATACATATGGTCCTTGGACCACAGTTCAATGCTAAATCCCCTATAAGTATATAAGTATACTCTAATCATTATTATTGTCAAGGCTTGCAAAAGGGTTTTTCCTACTTTGTATCACATTGCATTATACTGTAGAAAGGATACTGGATTTTTATTCATACCAGTTGTACCTTTCTTTCATAGTGAATCTCATATTTTTTTGAGCCCCAGTTCTCCCTATTTTAGAGAACACTATTGCCTTATAAAGCAGCATTGTTTTATGGCCTTGGTCACTCAAGACGTTATCAAATAGTGGTTATTTCAGTTTTATTTAACTAAATAGAAAATGTTCAATGTGTGAATGCGTGCCTACACATTGGGGCCTATGCAGAGAGCAGCGAATTTTAAAATTGGCGAATTTATTAAAAAGTAGCTTTTTTGGAGAGTTTTAATCTCCATATGCAGAAAAGTGTGAATTCTGCTATGTTTAACATGGATGCGTGTGGCGAGTTTAAATTGGCGAGATGCGCGCTTCAGAAATGTGTTAAAACAAATTCGCGCCTTTTTTTTTCCCTTTGCAATGGCCGCGAGCGGCAGTTTTTTCTGGCGAGTCAAAACGGAGACAATCGCGCCATTTTATTGGCGCGAACAGCCGCTAGATGCCGTTCGCGCCTCTCTGCATACGGATATTTTTTAAACTGGCGAGATTGAGGTTCTCGCCAGCCGCGAGGCGAGTTTTACAAATAGAAAAGAAAAATTGGCGCGTTTTTCGGAACTCGCCATTTTCTGCTGCTTTCTGCGCGATTTTCTCCAAAAAATGGCGAATTTCGAAATAGCGCTGCTCTCTGCATAGGCCCCATTGTCTTTAAGTTATTCCTTGGGGCAGACAACTGATGATGGCCACTGCTTAGAAACGACCCCCAAATGCACCATCAAATATCTGATTTTTTCAGCAAGTAATGAAAGAGCAGATAAGAAAGCCATTGTATCAGAAATATATGACTATATCATTCGCAATTATGAATACTTCAAAAATCTGCTAAACCATCGTGGGTGGCATAATTTTGTACAAAATGCTTTGTCAACTGTGCTTTATTCACACACCGATATACCCAGGTTGTAGACAAGGTTTTTGATCAGTGCACCCATATTTTCTTGGTATGTTTGATGATGGCAATATAAGGAGAAGAAATAGGACTGAGCGATTGAATAATACTACTTCCCAATCTCGCAATATGACACCATCTGAGTATCCCCGAACTCATCCTACCGTGACTTTTTATGGATAATTATGGGTACCTGTCTCAATATCAACTGCATCATCAAGGTTTCTAACGAAGGTACATTTTAAGTTTGTAGTAATTGGTTAATTGATTATCTTATGACTTGTTAGAAGATAAAGTGAATGTCCTACAGTACTTTATTGTATATGCTGAACCTGGTCTATTGAGATGTGTTTGAATTGAAGAAATAAAGTAAAACATTTTCATTTTATATTTTGTTATTATGCTATTGTAAGCAGCAATTGCACATTCATTTTGAAGAATTAGTAGCGCTGGTGTACAACTAGATACAACATTTTAGGAGCATTTCCAATACAGTTTGATGTCTGTTTCATCCCCCCTTCCCCCCCCCCCCACCCCCCTCCTAACCCCCCGGGCCAAAAAAATCATTACTTAAAGCAGGGTTTGCTTGTTTTGCAGAACAGAACGAGTAAAATAGATGGCAGTAAGAAAATGAAGATGATGGTGGGGGGAGTCGAAAATCACTCTACATCCAATGTTTTTTTTTTTTACACTTTGATAGACTTTTATAAATGCTTGTATTTCACGCATAGTTGGCACCTTTAATACAATTTCTAACTGAAATGTTTCATGCTTTAGATCCCTTTTAGTAACAAATTATATGTGTGTCTTCACACACACACACACACACACACACACACACACACACACACACACACACACACACACACACACACACAGTGATCCCTTTGTGTGAAATTTCGCACAGATCAAGGAGACTGCCAGGCTACATATAACGTTTGGAGAATGCATTCTAAATACAGTATGTAGTATGTGCGAGTGCTTTGTTAATGGTGTGGTTAATTTGTGTGGATGTTTGAGGCTCCTTGCTCCACACTCCACCCTTGCCCCAATATCCATATACAGTGTGCGTTTGGGGGTGTAATAGTCCAGTAACTCTGGATGGGTTAATAAGCGTAGGTATACGGCTCAAAACAATCTCACTATCCCCATATATGTAGTAGTATTTTGAACGCAGAGTACATCAGCTAAACCTCAAAATTGTAGAACAGGGAGACCACAATGTGCAATTCGGGATTGATGCAATGTTAATCACTCAAGTAGTGATATCAACAGGGAGGGAGTTGTACAGCTAGCCCGATGGCCCGTCCACGTACTCACATTACATTAGATGCAGTTAGATGGATCGGATGCTCGAAATCCATTGGCAAGTTGGCAAAATCTCCAGAGTCTGGTCACTGTAAGGATTCTGCTCGATCCGTGCCGGGTTTTCACTATGGTCCAGGTTTATGGTTTCTCCTGCCCTTTCTGCTGACTGGCCATTTTGGGTACTGGCAGCCTGCTTTGTAAGTCTGCAATTACTATAGGGAGTGGCCGAGAAAAGTTCTACTATTTGCAGCTCCTGTTGGTCTTTGCAGTTACGCTTTACCCTCTTGCCTGTTTTGATTCCCTGTTGCTGACCCCGACCTCACTGCCTTCCACATGCCCTGACCTCTGCCTGTCTCCTGGACTTTGCAACTCTGCCCCCAGCTCTGACCACTGCTTCCATACTGACTATGGAAACTCTTACAGGACTCTGTCCCTGGGCTGTGATCGATTTATTTGCATCCCTACCTCAGCCCTGCGTGTCCGCTTCCTAATTTGAGATGAGCACTGTCACATTTTGCTCGGCCAAACATGGACCATGCTGAGGTAGAGCGAGCCGTATCTCTCCAAGGAGAACTACTCGGAGATCATGAGACATGCCTCGCCCTGCAAAACCAACAGCTGACACTTATTTCAAGCCGACTTCAGGACATTTTTTCCTGGCTGGACACACTCCAGGTGGGTTCTACACCTGCACTACCCTTACCGGAAGCTTCTCCGGTGCAAGCCCCATCACCCCTTACGCACAGGGAACCACGGATCTCAACACCTCTGCATTATGGAGGGGACCCTATTGCTTGTAATAAAATCTTCTTTTTTATTGAACCATCTAAAAAATGGAGGTGAACAACCTCCTACGCTTTTCGTGTGAAAACACTTTATCAAGGAGCATGTACTGTGACAAACATTAATGGCTTATATACACAAATTTAAATGCCCGTTTTACCGCCAAAAGGTAATGACATAGACACGCCCACAATGCGTGATGACGTCACCAGCCCGTCGGGACGGCCCCCACATCAACCACAATGTCTAATAATCGGAGACCAGAGTCTCCGCGCCCCCCCCCCCCCCCCCCCCCCCCGGGGCCCAAAAAAAGAGATCCCATACGTGACAGTGCCAATAGTGAGAATATACCATTCTTTATTTCACAATACAGTAGAAATAGTAATCAAATTGGGACAATCCTACGCAGACATTGGAATATATTACAAATGGATCCCAAACTGAAGGACTATCTCCAAACGGGTCCAAAGTGTGTCTTTAGGAGACAATAGCAGGTTTTGTGTCTCCTAGTGACATCTTTAAAGATGATCGAAAAAGAAAGGAATTTTTACTAAAGGTTCTTATTAGTGTGGGGCCTGTAATGTGTGTAGATATATGGTACCTTCCCAGTGTTTCTTTTCCCACAGTCCACAAAAGAAATGTAAAATTTATGGTTTCTTGAATTGTAACTCTAAGTTTGTTATATATTTACTTTCATGTGGCTGTGGAATGAGATACGTAGGCAGAACTACAAGAATGCTAAGATTAAGGATACAAGAGCACATTCGAGTCATAAAGAAAGGTGATCTGTCACACCCTGTGGCGAAACATTTTACTGAGTGTAATAAAGGAGGAATTGAGAACTTTAGCTTTTTAGCTATCGATAAAGTTATACCTAGAGAGCGGGGTTCGGATATGGTTAAACTCCTAGATTGCTTGGAATCCAAATGGATTTTCATGTTACAGTAGCGACAAAGTTTATTCGAGCAAATGCCGCTCGGCAGGATGCGTGGCGGCAGCGTGGAGAAGCGTTGAGTAGCGGCTCGTTCGCGTGACGTCGGTGACGTCACAGTCAAGCGAGCGCCCGGCTTCCCCGGCTTCCCCGGCTTCCCCGACTCCCCTGAAGGTTTGAAGTGAGGTAAGCGGGGGAGCGGGGAAGCAGAGGGGCACAGCAGGCGCAGCTAGAGGGTCGGGAAGATGTTTAAATTGCGCGCGGATTGGAGGGGGGGGGGAACGGAGGGGACGCGGCTGGATGCGGCTGATGTGCTGACTTTCCTCAGCACCAGCCGGAGTAAATCCCGGTGAACCGGCGGCATTTGCTCGAATAAACTCTGTCGATACTGTAAATACTAAATCACCTCATGGTATTAATATAGAGTGGAATCTTGTACATTTCTTGGGAGAATGAACTGTTACTATAAACTGTTATTATTATTTCTATATCCGTTATTTATGTTTATGAATACATCCTCTCTAGTTATTTTGATAATCTTAAAGGATGGATTTTGAATTTGAATAAGGGATTGTTGAAGGATTTTAAAACTAAAAAGGGATCTTTTGCATAATTGGTATATTTGGTATATTTTATACTTTTGTACACCTGGCATATTTTGCATATGCTCCATATTTTGCAAATATTGCTTTATAAGTTCGACTAATATGTCTGTTGTAGTGATGTATGAATAAAATGACTAACTAATTCCTCTTGTTCCTGAAAGTGTAATGGCATCATCCATTCTACTCTCTACTGTTTATATTCAAGTAAAGTTAAAGATCAAGTTATCATTGGTTTATTATAATATTACAAAATGATATTTCATGCATGATGTTTCTATGTTTGACCAATCTTTTCTTTATTATATGTATGTTCATATTATATTACATTATATTATACTATATTCTTTCTTCTAACAATAAGGAATTCATGGTTGATTGGATTCTTTAAGAACTATTACAATAAAATAAATAATGAATACACAAGTAGTAGATAAGAGATATAATTCTTTTATTTTCATATACATGTATTAACCAGTTTCTTTGGAGACTTAGGTATGTCTGTTGACAGTTTTAATCTATATCATATATGATCAATAATGTGATTTATGATAATAGGAGATTTTTAAACAATATTGTGTAACCCATAGACCCCCCCCCCCCCCCCCCGGTCGCAGATCGGACCCCTAGGGTGTACTGAGGGCTGATTACATGTGTCTTGGTGGTGCATACCTGCTGGCAACAGGAGGGCCTAAGTCTCCCGCGATGGTATGGGGGACAACAGGGACAGGTTTCTGGGGTTCTTGCCTTCGTTTCTTAGTGGTGATACAGCGCCTCCATCTCTGGCAAGCCCTGTCAGGGTAGGGTGAAATCTTTCCAGAGAAGCCCCCTCAATGGAGTGAGAGATTTCAGTCTCAGTCTTTGATAAAAGCAGCAACAGTTCCTTTATTTCACACAGCAGCACACAGCATACAGCAGTAGCAGTACTCAGGTACAGTAGGTCCTTCCCTCCTCCAGACTGTCCCCCTTCAGGATGGGCTGTCTGGGACTCTCCCTGTTCCCTGCCACCACCCCAAGGTACAGACACTCAGGGTGGGGATATCTCTTCCCTCACCCCCTAGGCAGGGTGAGGGGCACTGGTCCACCACAGTTCTATAATCTCTACTCAGGTCCGGCCTGAGTTCCTCCAATTGTGATACATCACTCTCCTGGAACACACTCCTCTCTGAACCCAGGACAGAATTCAACTAACTGTCACTGACAGGAACAGGCAACTAAATTGAGACAGCCCTGCCCATCATGATGTCAGCAGGCCCCTCCCCTGTGTCTCTTGCCTTAGACACAGAGTCAGGAGCCTACCTCCACCACTCAGGGCAGGGCTTGAAGCGGGGGAAACCCATAATAACTACTGGCGGCCTGCCCTTAGCAGGACTCACACCAGTAGGAGGAAAGACATATAGCCCAATTTCTTACCAGGACTACAATTGTATAATAAAATGTGTAGTTTAAATCATATCATGTGTACCAGGTTTTCTACTCAGCAACAGGTGATGACGTGGGGGCATGCTTGCCCCTTGTTGCATGCTCCCATTGGCCATTCTGTCCTTGTATGGGAGATCACTTTCCCCATCACTCACTAGGTCCCAGAGCCGGGGGGGAGGTCTAGCCTGGGGCCTGCCAGGGAGTTACCTATGGTGATGACGCGGCGAACGAAATCTTCTGTCTCCGCGCTCGCCGTGGGATCAACGGGCAGGCCCTGGACACTATGATGCTCCCTCCATGAGCGCTGTGGGCCCCGGGGGGGGAGGGGCGGAGACTCTGGTCTCTGATTATTAGACATTGTGGGAGATGTGGGGGCCGTTCCGACGGGTTGGTGACGTCATCACGCATTTTGGGCGTGTCTACGTCATTACCTTTTGGCGCGAAAACGGGCATTTAAATTTGTGACCAATTGTCTGTAGCTTCAATTAACCAGCTCCCTGCTGAACTCATCAGCCAGATACAGGCTTTCTATTGAGAGCTCTATTTAGACAGCGGAGAAGAACCTGTCAAATGCCTCCCCTGTTTGTGGGTAGCTCTGTCTAGGCATGGCTGAAGCCCATCCCTCCACTATCACTAGAGATGTACTTGTGGCTCGAATGAGAATGGGTGGAGGGAGAGAACTCCCAGTCACGCTGGGATTGGAGCCCTTTCTCCAGGTAACCAGTATTTCTTCAAGAAGGTGCTTGAAATCAGAGCTTTAGTCGCTCAAGCGAGACTTTTCCCAAGCACAGTTTTTCCATGACGTGCTTACCTTCCTCACCTTCTTGGAGGACACTTCACTCAAGCTTCTCTTTCCATTTTACCAAGTCTATCATTCATATCATTCTGTGATATGTCCAACTCTGTCCGGAGACTGTTAACCTCCTGGCGAGAGACCTCCAGCTCTAAATTGAGAGGATGGACCTCTTTCTGGAAGATCTCCTGCTCGGTACCTAGACTGTGAAACTCTCTCTGGGAGACTTTACGCTGGGCACGGAGATTGCAAATCTCTATCTGAGAGACATAAAGCTCTGTACTGAGGCTGTCAAACTCCTTTCAAAAGTATCCAAGCTCTGCACCGAGATTGACAGACTACTGAGAAAGCTCTACACTAAGATGCTAGGACTGCTTTTGAGTTTCCATATGCTTCTGATGCAAGTCAGCAATAGCTTCATCTGAGCGGGTCTGTTTCTAAACCATGGCGGTAATAATACCATTCGCCATCTTAAGCTGTCGTCAGGTCTTCTAAGTCACTACGTAAACAACGCTCCATGATCTTCACAGTTGCACAGTCAAAGGCAAGCGTGAGCAAACCCCTCTGTAGCTTGGAATTACCTTATATCTTCTCTTCCAATTGTTCACAGAGGAGATCACAATCATACAAACGAAAAACCATGGGAGCGAAAATACCTAGGAAAAAATATATAAAACTACCATGGTGCAGTATTATTAAAACAAAACACAGTAATAGGAAAGCTCTCAATATGACTATAGTGACACACCAAATGATATCAGCAATGTCCAACAGCAAAAAATATCCAATAGCAAAAAATGGGCGCAAAAATAGGAGGTAGTGTAGATTCCAGAAGAGAAACACAGAGCCCAGATAAAAAGTAACCAAAGCAATTTATCCAACACTGATAAAATGGGAGGCTTAAAGGATTCCAAATGGGTAACAGCATGGGTAGTGGGGTACAGATGGTAGCCGAGTAGCGATCTCGGGATCCCGTCACACCGCCGCTGCAGCCACAAGTCTCCGTCCTGCGTCTCTACTAGGAGCTGATACGTCACTTCTGGTTCCTCCGCCGATCGAAGTTGACGTCACGGGACTTCCCAGCAGGTTCTCTCCCTCCAGATCACACACTGAGGGTCACGCTCTACGCATTTTGCCGTTCTTAGTGACGGCTTCGTCAGGAGACACAATCATGCCTGGCAGTGTGCAGTGCATCTTCAGTGCTGGTCAAGGAATCGTCACTTATTGGTTCCAGCTCCAATTCCCTGGTAATGTTTCATGAGAGTTTCTCACTGTCAGAACTGGACAGACACTCTTCAGGTGAGCCCTCTGGAGATTCCACCATTCCTGTGATGAATCTTCCATTCACTCTAGGCTGAAAGACATTATCCCTTCTTATGTCACATTGTCATCTTCAGACATGTCTACAACTTCCATGGTAATCTGAGAACCTCGTTACTTTTTCTTTTTCCGCCTTTTTCTTTGGATGACTCCATCGTCTAGGGTCTTGTTCTTTGTCTGAAACATCAGCAGTTTCACTGTATACACCATGCTTTTCTTGCAGTTTCATTAGCTGGCAGAAATATTTGGCGTTTAGCTGGTCCTGCTCTTTCTGCCACCAATCATATTTGTGGTCATAGAGACCTGTCTTTTCTGTGCACACAGAGTGCAGGCAGCTCCACAATCCTAGGGGTGTTTTGTATGTGCGTTGTATTTCTGGGCATTCGTATCCATGTGGGACAGGAAGGGACAGTCTTGCATGTGGCCGAGTTCATTATAGGTACACCACATGTTGCCCTCCCTTTTGCCGGTATCAGGTGTATTCTTGGTGGACAGACCACTTGTTGAGTTTGTAGTTCTTATAAGGTGTATATTTAGACTTTTTATTTTTCTGAGCAGCCATTTAAAAAAAACAATGTTTTTTTTGTTTTTTTCACACACATGGTGGGGTAGACTTTGGTCACAGAGTCAGTACACTACCGACCAACTTTATTCTTACTTGGCTAGCTCCGCGAATTTCGGATTATTTATTTCGGATTTATTTATTATTTCGGATTATTTCCGGTTATCTGCAGTTTTGTGTCGTTTTCTCCCGGGGTATATAGCGTTATATCGCGCCCGTGATTTAAGCATTTTATTCCCGCTGGCTGCAATACTGCAATGCCGTGTAAAAACGCATGGGGGCGTTTGCGATCTGTTGTCTTTGAAGTCGAGAAATTCATGAATTGTAATGCAGTATATACTGTATATATACAGTATATACTGTATAACAACAACCCCTATAACCCCTAACATACACATACAGTACTGTATATGCACATCAATGATACTATAGGCCGTCCCCTGGCGAGATGTGTTTGCAGCAGAGAGAGAACCGCTGCTCTCTCTGCGCAAACATCGGCACATTAAAAATGATTTAAAATACATTTTTATTCATAGTGTAGATGTGCAGGGGGTCTCCGGAGCTGAACCGCATTGGTTTCAGGTCCGGGGACCCCCTGCTCCCCGAGATACAGGCCCCTTTATGAGGTGCCGGTATCCCTCTGTATTTAAGGTCCCGATCACGTTACCGCGACATGTAAACAAAGCAGAGGGATACCGGCACCCCCTAAAGGGGCCTGTATCTCGGGAAGCAGGGGGTCCCCGGACTTAAAAAAAAAACGTTTCTGCTCCGGAGACCCTCTGCACATGTACAGTATAAATAAAACACATATATAAATAAACACTCGTTCCTTACCTTAGCGGCTATGTGCTATGGTAACGAAGCAGCATTTCTGTATTTTAATAATATTGTACAGTGAGCAGGGGGTTCCCTGAGCCAGAAATTAATGCTCAGGGGACCCCCTGCTCCTGCACAATATTATTAAAAATACAGAAATGCTGCTTCATTACCATAGCTGATAGCCGCTAAGGCAATGAAGGGGTTAACCCACCGTGCCCGCTTTATTGTGGGTAGCGGGGGTGGGTGAAGGGGGTATTTGGCCCTTGGTGTGAGCTTAGGACTTGCGGGGGGTTGCGGGTGCACTTAACCCCTTCACGGCCATAGCAGTTAATACCGCTACGGTCATGAAGGGGTTAAGGCCTAGCGCTACCCCCCGCAAGCCCTAAACAACCATCATTGGGGCTAATACCCCCTTCACCAACCCCCACTACCCACAATAAAAAAACTCACACACAGCAGCTGCCCAAAAAATAAATAAATAAATCTACATAAATAAATAAATGAATATAAATAAATACATTTAAAATACATTTTTATTCATAGTGTAGATGTGCAGGGGGTCTCCGGAGCTGAACCGCGTTGGTTTCAGGTCCGGGGACCCCCTGCTTCCCGACCTAAAACAAAAACGTTTCTGCTCCGGAGACCCTCTGCACATCTACAGTATGAATAAAACACACACATCAATAAAGAATCGTTCTTTACCTTTGCAGCTATGTGCTATGGTAATGAAGCAGCATTTCTGTATTTTTAATAATATTGTACAGTGAGCAGGGGGTTCCCTGAGCCAGAAATTAATGCTCAGGGGACTCCCTGCTCCTGCACAATATTATTAAAAATACAGAAATGCTGCTTCATTACCATAGCTGATAGCCACTAAGGCAATGAAGGGTTAAGGCAGAATAAACAATAAATACATTAAATACATATTTTTAATGTGTGTGTTAAACCTCCTGCCTTGACTGTAACCTGTGTAAGACCCCCTCCCCCTATTGTGTGTGTTAAACTTCCCTGCCTTGACTAATCTATGTAAAAAACCCTCCCCCTATTGTGTGTGTTAAACTTCCCTGCCTTGACTGTAATCTATGTAAAAACCCCTCCCCCTATTGTGTCTGCTAAGCTTCCCTGCTTTGACTAATCTGTGTAAGCCCCCCTCCCCCTATTGTGTCGGTTAAATCTCCCTTGTTAGTATAGAGAGCAAAGTCCTTGGCGCACTATCAAGTGCGTGAACCTGATACAATAGTCCTGCTTTGGAGAACTAGTTGGTAAATGTCCACAGTCTCGCCTCCTGATTTCCTTCCGATATTCGATTATCTGTAATCAAAGAGAACAGGAGACCATTGCGCAGTATCTCTTGTGAATTGAAGCCTCATCCACACAGCTGCTAGATACTTACATCTAGTTGGGTATATGCAGGCCTTGAAAGGTATCTTTAGACCGGAGGTTTGTGTCTCTCACAGGGTTCCCCACTGGTGATGCTCCCGCTCCACAATTGGCCGATTTGCCAAATGGTATACAAAAGATAAAATGCCAAATAGTGTGGTACAGTACAATTTAATAAAACAATAAAAAGACCAACATTTGATGCACTCACATGCTAGATGATCTAACTGCACGATTTACAATGTGCCGTCCGCAAGCATGAGGGGCTGAACTGTGGTGTGTGTGGAGGCTGGATCCTGCGTGTATCTCCTCCTCGCGGCCGCAATTTGGAGCGCCAGGTCCACCTCAGATGACGTCACTTCCAACAGCAACCTTCTCAACTGGTACTGGCACGTAGCAATGCGTGCAGCTAAGCTCCACCCTACGCGCGTTTCGTGACTGCTGACGTCACTTCCTCAGGGGTATGGAGCATTCTCCCTGCCATGGTTAAATCTCCCTGCCTGTGTTTCTGACTGCAGTGTACTGTACTGTATATCAATGTGGGGAGGGGGATCCCGTGTAAATAACCACACCCACACCCACTACCCACTATAAAAAAAATTCACACACAGCAGCAGCACAATAAATAAATAAATCTAAATAAATACATGAAGATAAACAAATATAGATTATTATAATATATCTATATATATCACTATATATAGCAACAAATCCCTATACTATATATATATAATTATATAATATATCATATATTATATATTAATTTTATATATATATTATATATATATCTAGTATAATCGAGATAATAATATATATATATATAATATATATATATATATATACACACACAGTATATACACACACATGATGAACCATACTGTCCTACAAATAACACTTCTCCATACAGACACACTACATTACAATGAATTTCCTTTAATAATCCTAACTGATCTTACAATCTAAATCATCAAATGACAAAGAAAAACCTCACATTCCAATCCATACATTGCATTTACATTGTATTTATGATGCATAAAATCTATGCACCATATACATTCTGCAAATGAATGTGAACATATCATTGCAAGCAAAATACAGATAACTCCAAACAAGTCAACTATTTTAACCAATCAAGTAAACAAAAATCAATATATAAGTACCAACCAGAAAACATAATTTAAAACCAAAGCTAACCCTTACAATACCAAGGATTACATCTATCTAATTGTAAAAAACATTATACTGTACACACTTGAAGCATTGCAATAAACAACATACAGTACAGTACAGTACATCCCCTGTATCTCCCTGCCTTGAGTGTAATCTGTTTAAAGCCCCCTCCCCCCTAATGTTTCCATTAAATCTCCCTGCCTGTATTGCTGTGAGTGCAGTGTATGTAAATGTGGGGAGGGGGGGGGGACCCGATGTGCATACTGTGAGGTCTAACCACCCTCACCCCCTACCCACATACCGTTACCCCCCCATCCTGGCCATGGCCCCTCCGCTTCTGCAAAACAGACACAAAAATTAAAACATCCAAAGTAATGTCCCCTAACCCCTTAATCACCATAGCGGTTATTAACCGCTACAGTCATTAAGGGGTTAACCCACCCTCACCCACCACTCGGGATGCCTACATACCCTCCCACACTAACCCCCCCCGTGAGGCCTAACCACCCTCACCCAGTACCCACAAGGGAGGCCTACCCACATACCGTTGGGGAAACACCCCACCCCCACCCCCAGTTCCCACAATAAAAACAACAGTGACCCACAATAAACATCATTCTATTTATTAAATACATTACCCGCCCCCTGTGCCCCCTCATAAATACATGATTTATTATTTTACAAACAGGGTTCATAACGCAGCCCCACGCGAGTCCCTGGTGGGCTGGCGGGGCACCTGGACAGACCTACAGGGTACCAGCAGCCCTTTTCAAACAGGTTCTGGAGGCCTGCTGGTGGATCCCACCAGCACCATGGCCCCCAGGTGGTCTCCTTGGGTCACCGTGGGCCACAATTGGGTCCCCACGGTAGGCCCAAGGATGTCTGGGAGCCCCGGGTCAGACCCACAGGTGTCTGCGGGGCCTCGGGTGGTTCCCACGGGGGTCTGGGGAACTCACGGGTGCTCACTACGGGTCTGCGGTGCCCACAGAAGTGGGACCACACATCATCATCCCCGCACCTACGGGTCGGCGGTGCCCCCACAGAAGTGGGACCACACAGCTTCATCCCCGCAGACTACTCCCCACATTTACATACACTGCACTCACAGCAATACAGGCAGGGAGATTTAACAGAAACATTAGGGGGGAGGGGGCTTTATACAGATCACAGTCAAGGAGGTGGGGTTATAACCCACTCCCCCTCCCCACATTTACATAAACTGCACTCACAGCAACACAGGCAGAGAGATTTAACAGAAACATTAGGGGGGAGGGGGTTTTAAACAGATTACACTCAGGGCAGGGAGATACAGGGGATGTACTGTACTGTATGTTGTTTATTGCAATGCTTCAATGTTAATTAAAATACAATGGATCCAGACTTGGAGTGTGAGTATTAGAACTGAAAAAGAAAATAGTAAGTTGTGCTGATACCCTGTTGGGGGTCTAGAAATAGCACGAGATATGCTATATAATCCGCACAATGATTACTGTGCAGATAAGTTGGTCCAAATAGGACCAAAAAGATCAGCACGATGAAAAAAACAGAAGTGCAGGTGCCCGTGGCCTATAGTATCATGGTGTAAGACCCTGAGGAACATCTCTCCCCAAGAGGGGTCCCCCCAGGCCACAACTCACCCGGCGATCTCTCCTGCTCCTGCTCCACAGGAGCTCTGCCGAGAGCAGTCCTCTCCTTCCCCTTCCCTGGCGCCCGCGGCTGCCACTGGAAGCGCGCATGCACGCGCACGTTCACGCGCCTCCGTCTCCTCCCGCAAGAGGGACTCCCGGCCCCAGCTTAGGCCGCGCGCATCTCCCCCGCACGGGGCACACGCCTGATGCGCGTGCACCGCTCACAAGCCGCGCGTCAGGCAAATCAGCTGGGGCAATATTTCCTCCTATCCCTGTCTCCCATGGGATCGCGCCTCCATTCCTCCCCCTCTTCCCACTGGTCTCCCTTCTTATATATACACTGCTCAGCCATTTCTTTGTTGGCTGAGATTAGTTCTGTATGACCAGTGTTAACCACGGTCGTGCCTGCCTTAGCTCTTGTCCTTTGTCTTTTCTAGTGATCTTTTGTGTACCGAACCGGCTTGGCTGTGGATCCGCTCTGGACGTCGACTTTTGGCTAGTATCCTGACCTCCTGAACTTTCCGACCTCTTTCCTCTGCTTACGGATCCTGATCTACCTCCCGGCTCTGGACCCCAGGCTCTCGGTACCAACTATCTTCTGGAACCTCCCTTCTCGTCCGGCGAGTATCTTACTTTATCTTATACTCCCGTATGGTTCCAGACGCCTATTTTCCACTTTCCAGGCATGTCCCCATAGCTGTGGGTGCAGGTGTTACTCTTCTCACCTCAGTTTCGGGGTCCCTCCTTGTCCGTGGTGAGCACAGCGTTACACATGGCCAAAAAGGCTGCTTCTGGTAGGTCATAATGTCTACTGAATTATGTGCTACATAAACATGAAAAAGCCTAGAAAGATGTCATATAATGCCTCGCCACAATTAATAGTAATGTAGGAGTGTTGATAAATTAAAGGCAACATGTAGTGTATCATGTAAAAAAATCACAACATAAGGTCAGATAATCCCAAAATTTGAGTGTATACACACAGGTACACACTTGCAGTTTACCACTATAAGGGGTTAACCAATTGTTGTTGGCTGTGATGCTGAGATGGTAGCATACAAACCCCGCATAAACTGACCCTAGGCGCATGTAACTACAAACAGGGACGGATAAGAAAATGGAGGTCCCTGCACACCAATATATACTGGCCCTGCAAGGGAATAACTGATCAACAGGATCGTTGGCTCCCCATCTATCCCTCAAAAACCATATATTGAAGACAAGTGCAGAGATATAACCAGCGAGACATATATTGGGGTAAATAAATCGTGGCTTTTATTTAGTCTGTAACTTCAAACAATACAGCTTTAAGGCAGGATACAAATAACCAAACAGCATAATGCCTTTGTAATAAAAAAGAAAGATCAAACATCCAGAGAAAGGGGGAAATCACAGTGAGATTCAGAGAGGAAAGAGCAGGAGACTCCGAAAGGCCAAAAAAGATATTTCCCACTAGAAGAGGAACGAGAGAGGAGACCTCAGTCAAAATGCAGAGGGCAGCGCTGGGAATATTAACCACCTCAGAAAAAGGGATGTTTAATCTATCCTCTGTACAATTAACAGAGAACCAGAATGATGTTCTAAAGAAAGGCCTCTCATTCTCCAGTTCATGTGGACCTAGTAGTTTCCAACTGTTTTCCAACTCAACTCTAAAGTGACATTTTGTGAAGTCAGAAACAAGCTTTGCTGACCCGATATCTGATCAAGGTGATAATAATAATTTATCACAAACTAATAAAGCAGCTTCTATTTGCTATCCAAAGTTTACATCTCAATCCAGATTTTATACTCCAAAGGGAGTTTTATTGACACATTTTTTATTATTTTTTATTATGGTTAATAATATTTTTTTCAGGATGGTAGAATGTCAAAAGACAAGAAAATTCAGGTGTAACCTGAGTAAAGAGGGGAATTTGTCTCTCAAGCATCTACAAGAGAACGATAGTGTTGTAATATGCCAGGCTGATAAAGGAGGAGGTGTAGGTCTCTAAGATAGAATTGATTACGAAAAGGAGGAGCATACAGTAAGTATACTTGGTCGAAAAATCCTTTTTCAAATAAAGTTATCTGATGGCAATGCTTCATAGATGACGTCATATGTGTGTGGGAAGGAGATTCCATTTCATTGGGCCAGTTTTCACTATACCTTAATGATAACAGCTTGAATTTAATCTTTACAGCAGTCAGTGACACTGCAGCTTTTGATTTTCTAGATCTTCCTGTAGAAATCAAGCATGGTAATGTAGTGACTACTAAAACATTTTTTTTTAAGTTGATACTAAGGGGCCTATTCTATAAACCTCGATAAGCCACTTATCGAGCACTTATTGGCCAAAATGCCTACTGCTATTCAGTAGGCCTCAATATGTGGGCGATAAAGGCATAAATCGCCCAATTTTTCAGCCGTCAAACAAAAAACGGCCTGCTGACCGGCGATAAGCCACTTACCAGCAGGTTCTGAAACTCGTGCAATTCTAGTAGCCTCAATTAGTTTATCAAAGCCTATCGTGGCTCTAGAATGGCGAGTTTCTCCCAAAATCCTCACGCTAGGAAAAGTTGGCATGCGGCTGGAGAGAACCTGCAGAAAAGGCAGTGAGAGAGGACTTAGAAAAAAATAATGCTTTTTTCCTGCATCGGAATGATGCTGGTGGTCTCTGGAACGGATACCCATTAATATCAGCACTGAAGACCCCCGGCATGAATCCCATGCAATAAAAATGCATTTTACAGGCAACTTCATTACCTTGCTGGGGGATAGAATAGAGAATATAAAAAAAATGTATACAGCAAAAATAGTGTTCGCAGCACACAGCCAGGACACAATGCTGGAGAAAGATGCCAGGAGACACAGGTACAAGGAGTGACTATAGGACCTGGAAGAAGATGTTGCTAAGTCCATTACCAACAGTGAGGTACAATAAGGACACTAAGGGGATGGCGGGGGAGCAAAAAAGAAAAGGTTTTAAGAACCCCCACCAACAGTGGAGCCTACACCCACCCTATATTTATCGACTTCAACCGTTAAATTATCACCAAGTACCTATTGGCTTGCAAATTATAGGATTAACTCAAATTGGTTGCATGTTCTGTCTTTTAAACAGCTACCTTGTTAATTTGTTATATTCTAAATATTGACTAAATGGAATTGTGTGGTATTTTGTAAAATTTGCCAGCTTGATTATATTTTGCCTTTTTACTGACTGACAACTCTGAACATTAACTGTTTTTCTTCCCATGCTGCATTGTGATACAGTTCAGTGAATGCCAATCACTTTTTTTTTTTTTAAGGTTCACTGTGGTTAACAACTTTCATTGAATAGAAGCACTATGCCAGACTGCTAATAGAAATACCATGGAAACAGCCTTTCTACTCAAGACAAAAATCTCTGCATTCTCTTCTTCCAAATCATGCATTAAATCTAAATATAGATATTTTGAAAATACCCTCTGGGAGAAGTAAAAGACAAATATGTATTTGTAGATATCCAAAAAGCCACACTAGATGATTTTCTTTATAACTACAGTATTTGGGCTTATTTTTAATCATACAGAATTTTACATGTTCAACAGCATTTAAAACAGATAGAGTGATAAATACAAATTAGTGAAGTACTGGGTACCTAGAAATTACCTGGTACCCGGTCATATTTAAAGTACCCGGAAATTACCCAGAACTGGCCCAGACACTGGGACCCGGTGACGGTTAATTTCCATTCTGTTCTGCTCTCTCTTTCCTTCTCTTGAGAATGGCAGGAGCGGAGCAGCAGAAGACTTACTTGCAGCTGGCGGCAGAGGGGGAGGAGGACCACGGTGGAGGGTGAGGAGGACCACAGCGACATCCTGGTTGTGGTGGGAACAGCAGAAGACATCCTTCAGGCGATGGCAGCAGAGGACGACATTCTTCAGTTAGTGGAAGCAGCAAAAGACAACTTTCACCATGGGTGCCGGTGGGATCAGAGTAACATGCAACCGGAGAAGTGTTACTTTTTGACAGCCAGGGAGGAGTTGCAACGGAAGTCGGAAGTCACGCGCCTCCCTGGCTGTCCAATAGTAATGTTCCTGCTCCAGTCACATGTTTCTCTGCTTCCATGGCTCCAGCTGTGAAATATGTCTTCCATTCCTCCCACCAGCTGAAAAATGACTTCCTATGCTTCCACAACCTGAAGGATGTCTTCCGCTGCTTCCATCATCACCAGGATGTCGCCATGGTCCTCGCCCTCCGACGCGGTCCTCCTCACCCTCTGCCGCTGGCTGCAGGTAAGTCAAAACTACCCAGCCTGGTACCTAGGCTACCCGGTCATGTCATTTTTTTCCCCTTTTTGGGACACGGTACATCACTAATACACAATTTTTGACATGTACCTTTTTGTAAAGGATTGAGGTCTACAGTTTTGTGTATAATAATATGCTAATTAAATATATAGGGGTAAATCCTCAGAAGGTCCTTTAAAGGTTTTATCGTGATGTTACACCCATTTACCATATCAATAGTCATGACGCCAATCCACAAAGGTGATTAGACTTATGATACACTTGCTTTAAGTAGAGAAATATCGAATCACTAACTTTTTTAATGGATGTCTTACTTACTCATCTACACATCATATGTTAATAAGCCATTAACCAAACATTTCATGCCCATAAACCTTCGTTAATGTTAGCGCCTGAAAATAACGTTGCAATAATTAGGTCACACCATTTCTCACATTCAGACCATGATTATCATAGCGTTATTTCTGGGAATAGTCTATAAGGGCAGATCTAAAGTGGTACCCGAATGATTGTTCCAAGTATAGGACCTTTTTATTACATGTGTCAAACAAAGATTATATTATGGATAAAATAAATGTCTGAAACACATGAAGAGATGCATCTGATATTGTGCCATGAAGGTCATGTAATTGACTATACTTTGGTTTTTAGTGATTAAAGTAAATGTAGGATAGGTTTGTCTGACCTAATATGCTACTGTATATAATTTTGACGGTATTAAGAATGGGTGTACAAAAATAGGTGTACATATTATAACAATAATTATCAAGAGACAGAAGTTGTGAACAGAACTTGTATTCCTATAGTTACTGCAGTGTATAGGAAAAATAGGAAAAATTAATTGAGACATAATGAACAGGGGGAAAAAAAACAGTCTCATCATCTCCTCCTCCTTCTTGGAGCAAAAGTGTTAGGCTCACTAGATCCGCTGGGTATTGCGTATTTTCTACGCGCATTAATTAGAACGAACGTTATAGTTTTGCTAATGTGAATGTGCAGTGTATTGGTTAATGCGTTTCTGCGCAAGGAAAATCCCCATTAATACAGCTAACATAACAATATTAGTTTACCAAGCAGCCGTTGTTTTTGCATATCATTAGCTTTGTACTGTAGATACCCATTACATTTAGGAAAAATAACAGACATTATATATTTAGGTAACGTCACGTTATTAGCCCAGATTTACTGGACCTCTGAGGATCTACTCTACAGTGTATAACGCAGGTCTACCAATCCTCTATAATTTGTAATTATCATCTACTGTTCATTTGTACATTGAGGTTTGAATATTATTACACTATAATGTACATCATGTTTTATTAGCAAGTATTTTAACTTCCTAATTATTATTCTAAACATCAGATTACAATTAAGTCATACCTGTATCTACACTGATACTAACCTGTGTGTATATCATGCTACCACTTGTAATGCATAATGATATCCTCAGCAAAATCCAGTTCCTTTTCTTGATATGAGCAAAGGAAACTAATCCAACACCCTATCTCATGTTCATGTTATAGATGTGATCACATCTCAGCAGCAGTGTTAAACAATAAAAAAAACATACTAGCAAAGTTGTAATAAAAAATGAATAAAGAACATTTACGATGACTGCATTTTCTGAGATAACACTGGGTTTTATTACATTGTATTTTATTTATATTTTACAAGACAACGGGAGAAGAAGAAATCACATTAAAATAACAGGAAAGTCCACAATGTTAAAAATAACAGCAACTAACATGTCTGGGATTTCTTACTCAAGTACCACAGCTGCAAATCTAGAGCAAACCCAGTTCATAAGAATTGCACAATGTTTATTAAAACACAACTAGCTGGAAAGAACTTGAATTCATTTACACTAGATGAAAATAAACTACTTTTCCTTTGCTTTAAAGTAATGTTGATATACAGTATTGTGTTATGTTTGAACTGCTTATGTTATGTGATGTGGTGATGTGTTCCAGCTAGAGGAACACCAGCAAGGGTTACAAAATAAGAAAACCAGACTGGGTTTTCAGAATCTGGGAGAAATTTATACAGTATGCTACCCAAATATGCAAATCAGCTGCTGGTAAAAAATCCAGAAGAACAGAGCTTCAGTGATCTTATTGTCCATTCATAGACCTAACTCAAATACAAATTAGAGATAGCTACAGTAATATGGCTGATGTTTTGGTTCTAACAAAAATTATGTTTTGATTTATAGCAAGTCAATTTGTCCCACCCCAGATCTCCCTCCACTACCCACAAAAATTAACAGAAGATCACCCCAAACCCTCACCACTGCTCTGCCAGCCTGTGCTCTCTGGACCAACAGACCTCCCTCCCTTGACAAACGGCAAGGTGTAAAAAAATTCCCAGGAATTACTGCACTTCTGACTAAACAGAGAATTGGGATTTCCATTGCTTAGAAATTTAAACATTTAGTCTATATTCTGTGTTATAATAGAATATGTTGCTTTATAAGTAGGGGCAATGAAGTCAGCCACATATGTAAGTGTATTTATGCTGCTCTTTATTTTTGTATTACCTGAAATGGGGGACATTCCAGAGCCAATTCATGGCCCCTCCAGGAGTTGCTTAGATTCACAGATATTTGTAGTTTTTATCATGGGAAAGTATATTTGCGGATGGAGACAAAATGGGCACCAGCGTCAGCCACAATCCAAAAAGCTTGGGGACCTTACAGCCATATTTGTTTATGTAGTGTCACACAGCCTGGAGTTCTGGATAACAGACCTACTTCCACATATATGGAGTCTACGGACCAGTGGATCCAGTGATCAAGGGCGATGAATCAAGGATCAGCAAGATGCATCATTAACAGCTGGCTCCAAAACCTTGGGGAGTTCTGGACAACAGACCTACTTCCACACACATAGTCTTCGGACAAGTGGAACCAGGAATGGAGCTAACTACGGATGATTAAGCAACAGGGATCAAAGGCGATGAATCAAGGATCAGCAAAATGCATTAATAACACACGGCTCAAATACCTTGGGGATCTCTCAGTTCCATCAGGTCTATCTGATAATGCTAGTGAGGACCACTACCAATTGGAGCACTTATATACCTTTGAGAATATACTAAACACATTGTGTCACCCTCAGGTTAGGTGTCCAGGTGACATTTATAATCATCCTTTATGATAAGTTTCTCTAGGTTATGCTCAATGGCTACAGTATGGTTCTTGTGGACATTATTTCAGTGACCTACACAGCAACTAATACAAGGATTTTTGTCAGTACATTTTTTTATTTTCAGTATATATGTATTTGTGACATTTACAGCATCATCATCATTATGTGTGTATATATTTTATCACTCTTGACACTATGTGGGTGTTTTAATCACTTTGTGCATCTAGCCCTCACACAGGCATGTGCTAGTTATCTCACACAGCCAGCGCTCTGTTCTGTGAAGAGAACAGAAGGACTGCACAGGTGCTAAGCAACAAAAAGACGCTGTGGGACTAAGAGCCAATCACACATGGACAATCCCGCATGCGCACAGGCCTCCAAGATGGCAGCCGCTTCAGGACCCGATCGGGATTATGCCGGAATGCTCAGTCAGGTTGCTAGGCAACAAAATGGGTGAGGCTACTAACAGCACGAGTGCAAGTTGACCGGCAATAAACTTTGTCCCACAATGGCGGCTGCAGCACTTCAGGGAGAACACCTGGACAGGTTTGGCGGGCTTTGACTTGCTCTAATTATGTAGAGTTAATTGAATGATTGTTTGATTGTCACTTTAGGTGGAGGGTATATTACTGCTGCGACAGCCATTATTCTAAAAGTTCTCGGAGCCGTTGTCGTTACATCTCCTATATTCCACGCGCTATAAATTTTGCATCCCCCGTGTTCATGCCGCATTCGCACCGCCCGGCACCCACAGTTGATCCGTGGTTGATCTGCGGTTGATCTGCGGTTGATCTGCGGTTGATCTGTTTAATTACTGTATTTGGATTTAATTGGGGGCAATTCTTCGCATACCCGCCAAATGGCAGATATTCATGAATTGTAATGAATTCTAATGTGTACACTACTTGTGCTACAGTAATGTGTGAATTGACTTTGGTACTGAAGAAGTTACTGTATCAATTTAGGCTTTTCATAATAAAAACTCAATGCTAGGTGTCTTTATTACACAATTGCCGACCGACTGTAAGGATCCGCGCTGCGGGTATACCCGCTTCCAGCGCTTCCCTACCTGGTCTTCGTGCCGCCCAGGCTCCCCGGCGGCGTGCCTCATTCCTCACGGCCCCCTCCATGGCCGCTCCCGCACTTCCGGATAAGGGTGACGCACGTGGACCCAGGCTGCTATTTGCTGGTGCCGTGCACCTGACTCCACCTCCTCTGCGACTGCGCACGCACGGCACGCTTCTCTGCCCCTGCTCCAGCAGCTCCACCCCCCTGGCACCTCTCTCCTATCGGATCCTTCCCTGGGCCGCTCCTCAGCTCCTCCCCTCGCAGGTCCCAGCCTCCGAGGCACTTCTACCCTTCCAGGTCCTCCCTCGTGCCGCTCCTCCGCTCCTCCCCTCGCACTGATAGGTCCCAGCCGCCCAGGCACTTCTAACCTTCCAGGTCCTCCCTCGGGCCACTCCTCCGTTCCTCCCCTCACTCTAATAGGTCCCAACCTCCCAGGCACTCCTCCACTATCAGGTCCTCCCTCAGGCCACTCCTCCATCCTTCCCCTTCCTCTGATAGGTCCCAGCCCCCTATTTAGTCTCCTCTCACCATTACCTCCTTGCTCTGCATAGCTTCTGTACCTTGGTGCTGTCTGCTGTTGCCTGGCCCCTTTTGTCTTTCTGTTCCTACTCCTGTCCCTGGATATACTGCTGACCTCCATGGATATCGACCTTTGGCTTTGGACTTCTACTGCGCTGCTCTCTGGAACCCTTGGAGCTGGCTTTGGACATTACTACCCTGCAGACTTCTATATCCCTTGGACACGGCATACGGACAGTCTACTACGCTGCTCTCTCCACTCCACGACCCAGGCTTACAGACACCCTACTACGCTGCTCTCTCCATCCCATGACCATTGGCTTACGGACTTTACCTTTCTACGCTTGAGTTGGCAAGTACGGTACCCATTCCATCTTTGTTACCCGGACCACCTACGCCACTTCCACACTCCGGCCGTGCCCCCGTTTACTGCTAGGTGTGTGGTATTACTCCTTTCCACCTCAGTCCCGGGGTCTCGTCTGGCTTGTGGGCAGGCCGAGCGTTACACCGACGCAATGACTACACAGCAGTACGTGTGCAAAAGACCTGACTGTACTTATGCATTTTTAATATGTTCTGCAATTAATGCTGCAGATGATAAAATGGCCACAGTTGCTGAAATCTATAAATATTTCATCACAAAGTTTGACTTTTACAAATTTTCACCTGATGCTCATGGGTGGAAGTGTGCAATAAGGAAAAAGTTAAGTAGCGATCAGTGTTTTTTTTCGTATTGACCCTGCACATGGAGTTAGAGGAGAGTATTGGTGTGTGATGCCAGATTTTTCCAGTATCTTTGATCATGGAGACTTCAAAAGGAGAAAGGTCAGATTTAATCAAAATAATATTCGGCAATCCCAGGCCAGCAATGTAACAGCGCCTGTACCGGCGCCTGCACCGACGCCAGCACCGGCTTACAATAACGGTCCGACCGTCAGTGAAAACCTGCTGACCGGCAAACCTTGCTATCTGTCCCTGCCAGGATACCTGCAAAACTTCCAGCCTGAGCCTGATTTTACATACAGACACCAGCAAGCTTGCATGTACAGTACCAAAAAGATTTCCAGCTTCATCAGCTGTCAACTACTGGCGGATACACAAAGAAATGCCCCCAATAAAATCCGAATCCATTATAATGAAACAGATCAACCGCGTGTGTCGGGTGGCGCGAATGCGGCATGAACACGGGGGATGCAAAATTTATAGCGCGTGGAATACAGGAGATGCAATGACAACGTCTCCGAGAACTTTTAGAATAAAGGTGGCCCGCAGTAGCTACTGTTTTCTAAACCTATTGAACATTCTGTGATTTGACTCATGAAACAACTACAGTGGTAAAAATATTTCAAAACATATTACATTCCAAAAGGGCCTTAGTCAAGTTAATGATTGCAGCCCACTGTGAGCTGTTTTTTTTTTTTTGCCAAATGTACTGCAGGTAACCTGTTAATTAAATGTGTGACATGTTATGCAGATTGCTACATAGAAGAATTAATGCAGTATCAGACACAGTGCAAATTTTCGATTCCAAGCAAAAAAAGATGACAGTTCAAGATGCCGGATTTCATAAAAGAGTTGAAAGAATAGCTTGATACATTGACATTTATCGACACATAATGACAAGACCTTTTGAAGCACCAGTTATTTTTTTTTGGTTCGTTTTTTAATAGCATTTCCGTATTTTTACACATAGTCTTCAAAGTGTTGCCACATTCTTACACCTCAAATATACTGTATGTTTCTAAAAGGGGCAGTAGCTTTAAATAATTTTTATTAACATCAATTATTTTCCACAGAGCTCAGTACACACACAGATGGTCTGCTGCCCCTTCTAAACTATGGTTTAAAAACATTGCCAATACCTCCCATAATCTCTTATAAAGTGCATAACAGCATCAAAGGAACTACTAAATGAGCTGACAATTCACAAAAAAGATAATTTGGTAAAATCAATTTCATCCTTTGGAAGCTGCATTAATTTAATGGATGAACAAAGCAATTAGATGAATAGCCAAAGCTGAAAAAATACAACACAGGTAAAACACACAATTGCAGTTACAGTAAGTGAAAACTAAAAAACTAAAAATTTAATTATGCAACAGCTTATTATCCTTGCCGTTGTAGGCTTTGAGGATTTTATGTATAGCTTTATTCCATATAATTATGTACATGCTCATAACTTAGTGGGAATGATCAACAGATGCAGCGGCCGTTATCTGAACATTTCACGGAGCCATTTTCGTTAACTCTGCTGTATTCCACACGGCATTAACTCGTTATTCTTCCGTGAACTCTGCTGTGAATGCCGCCAATCACACCAGTCACACCTATCCCAATCCAGCAATGTGCCAGTGCCGGCACTAGTAAAAACACTAGTAAACACACATCTTAACACATGAAAGTTTGAAGAAATCTTGCGGCATGACCTGGGTATGCCCAGGAATACAAATCGTGAAATGTTCGAATAACAGCCGCTGCATCTGTAATGAACACCTGGGATTCCATCCAGTGCCAATTCTTGTTAGCCACAAGAAGATCCAGGTAAGTAGAAGAGAGAAGGGCATTAGCCCCTCTGTTGTTACCTTTCTATTGCTGGACTGTTTCATACCATACCCCAGTGGTGAATTAATGTGTATTGGAGACCACATACTGTGGCAGCTGTGTGGGCACCACTAGGTCCCTATTTCAAACTGGGAAGATCATTCCTGCCATTACGTTATTGTTCCTGGATTCTGGATTCATTCAATGAGACTTATGCTTTGGAGAGCTTACTGTGGTGATGCACCAATATACCTAGCCATAAGAAGAGCATGATTGCTAAAGGACTATTATTGTAAATGCTCTGCAAAACTAGACTTAAGCTTGCTCATGCCCATACCACGTTGGGATTATTCTACTTTGTATTTTGGTAATTTTCCTTTACTTTTTCATGAACTATAGGGTGTCATTCTACAGAATACAGTTCAAAGTGGTCTTTTGTCTGTTTTTGTCTGAAAATCTACTTTGACTTCAATAAGAATTTTTGGTGGAAAACGGTCACTTTGGACGACATAGAATAAAGTCCAGATTCACAGAGGTCCGATATTGACTTAACGATGTGCTAACCTAAGTTAAGGCCTCATTAAGTGCTAACATATATCTGCAAAGCAATGTTAAGTGCTGTTTTCGCCCAATGCAAGGCCATTGCATTAATGATCATGGCTATAAGTACCTATGATATGAAAATGCCTATAGTTAACACAGGTATATAACAAGATGTTACTTAGATAAGAGAGATAATTACTGTAGCTGTGTGGATATGTGTTAACCTTAGGTGGAAAAAAGTCCGTTAATGATTTTGATAACGTCTTGTTATTAGAACTGAATTAACAGACCTTGTGGATCTGGCCTAAGTATATCATAGTTATAAAAACACCAATTAAAATTACCAACTCTTTCAACAACATATGCTCAGTTTAAAAAAAATGATTAATTAACACAGAAAGTCATTAGTTTGGGCATTGTTGGGTAAAATAAATATTCAATGTCTTATGGCTGTAAATGACAGACTGACATTTTATGTGTTTACGTTTTCACTTTGGCAGACTTTTTTAAGCAAAAAGTCCAAAAACAACTTGATAAAAATTAATGAACTAACTTAAATTTTTTTACATTTTTTTTTAAATCTTCTTCTTTTTGATGAGTTTTAACATTATTACTTTACTAGCATTGGTGGTTACCATGGCAACTTCTGTTGTCTTAACCCTTTGTGTGCCCCATGATGTACCATCTAAGTCATGTGGTCTGGAACTCCATGAATTACAGTAGTGTTTACATCCCCCAATGACATTACGGCTTCCTAATGGTTTGGGGTACCGCAAAATGTGTAGGCCATTTTCATTTTTTTAAATGGAAACAAAACACCAGCAACCAATGTGGTAAATATCTCGGGATGGTCCCCAGAGCTAAAAGAAAAAAGTTCAGCTCGGGAGGACCCCGTTTAGAATTCAGTAAGAAAAATCAATGTAGGTACTATTATTTTTTTAAATAGGTGGGATTGCTGCGTTAAAATCATAATACCCAGCAGTGACTCGTTACATATCCTTATTACATTTAAGAATGTCTGAATGATTTAACTTGAACACATACTGTAATAGACAGTCACTAAGATGACTGAAGAATTGTACAATGAAGAGTGTAGAAAATGGAAGCAGAAGGCACACGGTTTTATGCAGAATATATTTAATGTGCCACCAAAAGGTCCAACGTTTCGGCAGAGAACTGCCTTTGTCAAGGAGAGGGCTCTCTTTTTGTGCCTGCTGCTTCCATTTTTTACACTGTTCTCAACTGGGAAGTCTGGACCTCCCTGGACCCAGTGCAACGGCAGATAAGTACCCCCCTCCAGCACCATATTGCAGTGTGCATGTACTTCTCTCTATGACTGTATTGTACAATGAATCATAATGCAGTTACTGTATGGGCATTAAGTAACTTGAAATAGTAAATTGAATAGAGGGGAAGTCCATTAAGTAACTTATCCCTTAAATATTAATTGTTACAACAGGATTCTAATACTACTTACCATAGCAAGTAGGTATAAAGTGGTTCAGAGATGCCTTGTATGTTAAGATATGCATATTCTAAATCTAAGTATTTTTTCACATGAAAATTGGGAGTTATTTAACTTGATCTGCAAATTGAATAGAGGGGAAGTTCCATTAAGCTGATATACAGTCATGTGAAAAGGAAAGTACACCCTCTTTGAATTCCATGGTTTTACATATCAGGACATAATAACAATCATCTGTTCCTTAGCAGGTCTAAAAAATAGGTAAATACAACCTCAGATGAACAATAACACATGACATATTACACCGTGTTATGATTTATTTAAAAAAAAATAAAGCCAAAATGGAAAAGCTATGTGTGAAAAACTAAGTACGCCCTTACTGCTTCCATAGGAATTAAGATGCTAAGTAGCAGACAGGTGCTGCAAATCAAATGCCCTTGATTCATTGATCATCAGCAAGTGTGACCACCTCTATAAAAGCCAAAGTTTTAGCAGTTTGCTGGTCTGGAGCATTCAGGTGTGTGTTAACACAATGCCAAGGAGGAAAGACATCAGCAATGATCTTAGAGAAGCAATTGTTGCTGCCCATCAATCTGGGAAGAGTTATATGGCCATTTCCAAACAATTTAAAGTCCATCATTCTACAATGAGAAAGATTATTCAAAAGTGGAAATCATTCAAGACAGTTGCCAATCTTCCCAGGAGTGGACATCCCAGCAATTTCACCCCAAGGTCAGACCGTGCAATGTTCAGAGAAATTGCAAAATACCCAAGAGTTACATCTCAGACTCTACAGGCCTCAGTTAGCATGTTAAATGTTAAACTTCATGACAGTACAATTAGAAAAAGACTGAACAAGTATGGTTTGTTTGGAAGGGTTGCCAGGAGAAAGCCTCTTCTCTCTAAAAAGAACATGGCAGCACGGCTTAGGTTTGCAAAGTTGCATCTGAACAAACCACAAGACTTCTGGAACAATGTCCTTTGGACAGACGAGACGAAAATAGAGATGTTTGGCCATAATGCACGGCACCACGTTTGGCGAAAACCAAACACAGCATATCAGCACAAACACCTCATACCAACTGTCAAGCACGGTGGTGGAGGGGTAATGATTTGGGCTTGTTTTTGCAGCCACAGGACCTGGGAACCTTGCAGTCATTGATTCGACCAAAAACTCCTCTGTATACCAAATGATTCTATAGTCAATTTTGAGGCCATCTGTCCGACAGCTAAAGCTTGGCCGAAATTGGGTCATGCAACAGGACAATGATCCCAAGCACACCAGCAAATGTACGATAGATTGGCTGAAAAAGAAAAGAATCAAGATGTTGCAATGGCCCAGTCAAAGACCAGACTTTAACCCGATTTAAATGCTGTGCTGGACCTTAAGAGAGCTGTGCATAAACAAATGCCCACAAACCTCAATGAACTAAAGCAACGTTGTAAAGAAGAGTGGGCCAAAATTCCTCCACAACGATGTGAGGTACTGATGAAGTCATACAGAAAACGATTACTTCAAGTTATTGCTGCTAAAGGTGGTTCTACAAGCTATTGAATCATAAGGTGTACTTAGTTTTTCACACATGACTTCTCCATTTTGGCTTTATTTTTGTTAAATAAATCATGACACGGTGTAATATGTCATGTGTTGTTGTTCATCTGAGGTTGTATTTACCTAATTTTAAGACCTGCTAAGGAACAGATGATTGTTATTATGTCCTGATATGTAAAACCATGGAATTCAAAGAGGGTGTATGTAACAGGGGAGTTATCCCTGTCCAGGTAATGTGCCTCTAATCCAGCAGTGTGGTGGTTAACTGCTGGTAGTCAATTAACAAACACCACATGCCTGATTAGATTGCTTAGAAAAGCCTGAACTTGGAGACAGAGCAGAGATTGTCCTTGACTCTCACAACTTGTCTTGAGCCCTGCCAGAAGAAACAGCAGAGCTGCTTTCAAGACACAGGGGAAACTTCTAAACCTGAATGCTGACAAAACCTGAGGAAAGGTAGCAACGCAGGAACAGAGAAGATTTTCCCTCCCAACCACAAGGAACAGATAAAACTTTCATTTATGAGACTTTATATATCTGCTTATTTCATGCTATATGTTTGGGGCTGGAAGACATGCTTATCTAAAGGGAGTGTGGACTGCATACAGTAGTATTTCACTAGAAATACTCCCAAGTGAATAGAAGCTTTGTTTACCCCTTGTTTGGATGGTTTCCTGATGTTAAGGAAACAGGCGCAATAAAAGCCTTATTTAATTTCGCTATAACCAGACTCCTTTGCATACCTCTGTGAGCATCCGCCTACAGTGTACTTTCTTTTTCACATGACTGTATAAAGGCAATTGATTCCAGTTAGGAATGGCAAAGATGCAATATATTTTTTTTTCATTGAAAAAAAAAAAGCGAAAAGTGTATAACATTTTTGTTTCACATCTTTGGTAGAAGGGCTAGTGCAATATCAAATAAATAAAATATATTATAAGTGATTTTCATACAAGTTATGTGGATGACACCAGTGGTGCCATTTGGTGAGGTGTGAGGGTTGCCACCTCACCCTCTAGGTTTCATTCTAAATACCAGTTACGGTACAAGTTTATCATCAATGTGCATAACGTTTGTTCAAATGTTCCCAGTACTGTACCTCCAATTTTGCTGACTGACAAAATATCCAGCCTATTACTCATAGGCCTTATTAATTATAATAATTACTCATATTACTCATTCATTATAATAATTGTGTTATGTTATGGCTGTGCTTGCACTACAACATTTTAAACACTGTAATTTAATACAGTCATAATTAAAATGTAGTGACATACTGTTTGCAGTGATCCACTATTTGGTAGACAGCAAGTGCTTTTAAACTGAGGAAGACTGAGAATTATTTCTAACAAATATGAAAGCGATTAGCAGGGAACTTCAGCTAGTGAGACAAGGTACAGTATAGTAAATATGTATTGCTTTAAAATACCTACCTTGATGAGGTGGGTAGTTTAATACTTTTGGGGGAATAATATGAAATTAAAGATCCCTCCTTTTCACTTATATTACATGGTTAATGATATTGTATTGCACGATTTTATGCAGCAATGCCCTTAGTTAAACTAGAGACATACATACTGTTATTTATTTTCTTTTTTTATATACGGTCACACTCCAATAGTACTCTTATCAAAACTAGGAAGTTTGATATTATTATGTATTGGTTGAGCTTATGGATGAACATATAGATGTTGAATTAATGACAACATGGGGCCTATGAATTTTAGCAATTTCAGTGCTACAAAGTCATTAGAAATCTCTATAAAATGTGTGTCATATGTATATATGTGTGTGTATATATATAATATATATATATATATATATATATATATATATATATATTATATAATTATATATATATATGTCTTCATACAAACACACATTTAACACTTTCTAATGACTTTGTAGCACTGAAATTGCTAAAATTCATAGGCCCCATGTTGTCATTAATTCAACATCTATATGTTCATCCATAAGCTCAACCAATACATAATAATATCAAACTTCCTAGTTTTGATAAGAGTACTATTGGAGTGTGACCGTATATAAAAAAAGAAAATAAATAACAGTGTGTATGTCTCTAGTTTAACTAAGGGCATTGCTGCATAAAATATATATATATACAGCTTAACCCCGTTATGTGCGACCCGTTATAACGCGAATCCTCACATAACGCGGTATTCACGTGGCTCCTGTTTTTTTTACATTTTTTTTTAAATTGTTTTTTTTTTTGGGGGGGTGGTTGGGCAAAATTGGGACAAAACATTAATAAAAGCCTAAAATAAAATAAAAACACAAACCCACCAAACAGCACAATAGAACAAAAGAATACTGTCTAAGTGAATAGAACATAAGCTGAAGATCTCCTACCTCTCCTCTTTATGGGCTTGTGCTGCCTCAGCCACTGCTCTGTGTGTGGCTGTGGGCGCTATTTGCGGGCTCTGGGTTCTGTGCGCTGTGTGCGCTGTGTGCGCTCTGTTGGAACTCTGTGTGCTGTGTGAGTTGTGGGCGCTCAAGGCCTTGATCACAAAGCACCCTACCACTTCAAAGGCCAGCATCTTTCATGTTAACCAAAAGACCACACAGAATTACCCCCCCTACTCACACAGTATCCCCCCTGCTCACACAGTAACCCCACTGCTCACACATTAACCACCCCGCCTGCTGACACAGTAACCACCCCCACTGCTCACAGTACCCCCGTGCTCATACAGTAACCACCCCCCTGCTCACACAGTAACCACCCCCACTGCTCACAGTACCCCCC
>WSYH01003433.1:0-23879 GCA_036426205.1 Ascaphus truei
GGGGGGGGAGGCGACAGATGGCCCTGCAGGGGCCTGAGGCAGATAGGCGTGGAAGGGGCTGGCTGCCAGAAGGGGGAGGTGTGGAAGCGCTGAGGAGGGAAAGTTGCTGAGAGGCGGGGGAGGAGTGAAGGCACTGCTCAGAGAGCCGGAGGCGGGGTAATCTCCCCCAACAACATGAACCCGCCTTCGTTTATTTTATTTTATTTCCCGCGCGAGCGCGGGAAAAACAGCAGTGCGAGCGGGGGAAATTTAAAAAACACACGTGTGCTGCTTGGGCCAATATTTACTCGCCCGGAGGTTAAATCCACACGCCCCGGGCCTGTAAATGTATATAATTGTCGAACACTGTATATATATATATCATATAACATGCAATGATGAATCCTCCACATTTTGTTTTTACTTTGTGTACATATCAAGTTTTCAACATAAACCTAGCAATACCACTGTACATATTTAACATTATAACATATCTTGTACATACTTGTCATAAAACTTTTCCTGTTAGTATATTGCTGCCAAGGCAATTTTGTTTTACAGGCTGCAAAAAAAAATCTGAATAATAAGAGAGAAGTTTGCTGGATTACAGTATGTCTTTGTAATATTCTCAAAAATACAATTAGTGGTTGGCAAGATAAAACTCAGGATCAGCAAAGCAGCCAGTAAGTATCAGTCCAGGCCAAGTACGGACATTGAAACATTTCCTGCCTCAGCCTGGATGCTCTTAGCTCTTTGGAGCTAGGGCTGATGGTTTCCAAAATAATGAACTCAGATTTATTAACAAGTTGTCCAGCTACCAGGCAAATGATGGATCTAATAAACACTTGATAAAATATGTTGTGAAAAAAACAAAAAGTGACTAATTGTTGGGTGATTCGTAATCTTTCTGTTCTCATGCCTGCAGTGTGTAATATTTGAATTACAAACTCTTAACATTAAGCAGTATAATAATATGGGTTGTATATTTAATGAGCAATGGGTTAAAGATATTTATAGAGGACCATAATGTAATGGTACTTCACTCTTCTTTGCGGTATCTTAATGTGACTTAACACTATATACAGTAGATGATTATATATATATATATAATCATCAATCATATATATCACATCATATATTATGTATTTTCATCTGAGGTTGTATTTACCTAATTTTTAGACCTACTAAGGAACAGATGATTGTTATTATTTCCTGATATGTAAAACCATAGAATTCAAAGAGGGTGTACTTTCTTTTTCACACCACTATATATATATATATGTGTATGACACATGACATATTACACCGTGTCATGATTTATTCAACAAAAATAAAGCCAAAATGGAGAAGCCATGTGTGAAAAACATGTCTTCTTTTGCGCTTACTGTATTTTTTCCATACATACCATATGAGTATACGGGGAAGCTCCTTTGTCAGATGATCAGCATCAGAAATTGGGGCCAGTATTATTTCTAATTGATTATCCCTTCTTCAATTTCAAAACAAATGCATTGCTGCCATCGCGTGCGCTTATAGTAAATGCAACGGGACGGCGTGACGGAGAGACGGCTTGGTCGCGATCGCTGGAAGTCATCTCAATTTGATTTTTCCAGTGACCATAGGATGACGTCGCCAGCACTAAAAGCGTAGCCTAAGGGAGTTGTGAGTAAGCAGAGAGGGCATACTCACTACAGAGTACACTACAGGGTACCATAGTCTTTTAGAAGAGATAGGCCTGCTACAGTATAACAGCAAGTAACACAAAATTGAATATAAAACGGCTTATCCAGCTAACCTTTATCTTTGTCCAGCTTCCTTATTAGCAATTTTTACAATGCTCTGCCATTGTTTTCTTTTCTGATACCCTGCTACAGTATAACTCCAATTATAAGAGCTCCAACATTGTGCCAGCACCTACACACGGGTCTGTTACAACACGGGGTCGGGGGGTCTCAGAGACATTGGCACAGAACTGTGCAGCACCTTACAAGTATTCTGACGGTATGTAAATGATCCTCTCTGTTTATATATACAGATGCAGTGGTATCTAAGTTCGCTTTGGGCACAAGGAAACTGCTGCTGAAAGGAGCCTGACTGTGGCCCGATAACAGCTTCCCCACGCCCAAAAGCCCAGTAAATTGAAGGGATTAAAAAAGCGGGGTCCTGGCTTCTGGGACCCGCTGCATTAATCATACCGGGCCACTACCGGTCTTGGTACCCCCACAGAGAGATCGATAGAGGAAGAGGAGGTGTTGGCAAAAGAGACACTGAAAGTACGATGGGAGAGGTAGGAGGAGATCCAGGATAGAGTTTTGTTACAAATACCAAGAATATGAAGAATGTGAAGGAGAAGAGGGTGGTCCACTGTGTCAAATGCTGCACCGAGGTCAAGTAGTATGAGCAGAGTGTAATGACCTCTGCCTTTGGTAGCATGGAGATCATTAGTTATTTTAGTGAGGGCTGTTTCAGTGGAGTGAGCAGTGCGTAAGCCAGATTATAGAGGTCAAGGAGAGAATAGGTGTTGAGAAAATGGAGCAAACAAGAGAATACAAGACGTTCAAGGAGTTTGGAGGCAAAAGGCAGGAGGGAGACCGATCAAGCTTGCTGTTTTTGAGTAATGGTATAACTGTTGCATATTTGAAGGAGGAGGGAAAGGTACCAGAGTAGAGGGAGGAGTTAAAAATGTGTGTGAATGTAGGAGCTATAGTAGGAGCAAGAGGTTTTAGGAGATGGGAAGGAATGGGGTCAAGAAGGCAAGTGGTAGAGGGAGAAGAGGAGATCAGCATTGACACTTTCTCCTCTGAGACAGCTGTAAAAGAGTCAAGGAAGGCCGGAGGAGAGTTAGGAAGCAGTGTAGGATGGGAGGAGGAAACAGAGGGGATGTTCTGATGTATGGATTCCACATTTTCCTTAAATATTCAGCAAAGTCCTGGGATGAGATGGGAGAAGAAGAAGAGGCAGGTGAGGGTGGTCTGAGTAGAGAGTCAAAGGCAGAGAAGAGTTGGCATGGGTTAGACGTGTGTGTTGATTAGCAGGTTTGTTTAGCCTGAGATAAGGCAGAGTTGAAACAGGATAGCATAAATTTGTAGTGAAGGAAGTCTGCGAGAGTGTGAAATTTCCCCCAGATGTGTTCAGAGGAACGAGTGGAGGAACGCAGCATGCGTGTGTGGGAATTTAGTCAGGGTCTGGGGTTAGCAGGGCGAGGATGGCAGAGAGAAAGCAGGGCATGTAGATCAAGAGAGGAGGATAAGACAGAGTTGTAGTTCCTGACCAGGTTGTCAGGGTCTGGTTTTGGTTTCATATTCACATTTTGTGCAAGAGCACATGAATTTTATGTGGTAAAATAGTCACAGTTAAAAATGATTTACCTAAACTGATTAGAGCGCCCGATTACACACCTTTAGATTTATGTCAGGGTCTGGAGCAGAACTGAGAGAGGAAAGGGAGGAGTGTAAAGTGGAATCAAAAGCTGCTGCAGTATATTAATAGAGTGCAGGTTTGTGCAGAAATGAGGGCTAGATGAGATGGAGAAAAGCATGAGAGAGAAAATTAGATGAGGTGATGGTCAGAGAGAGTTCCAAAAAAGGAGGCCGCGCTCGTCCCGTGTCTTCAGGAAAATCTTCAGAAGGGAACTCTTCTCCCGCTGCTCCTTCTCTCTCCGGTGATCAGCCGGGCCAACAGCAATCCAAGGTACAAGAAAAAGGAGTTGGAGCGCAGAGAAGAAGAGATTCCAAGGTTAAAGCAAGTCAATGTATTGTTTAAAACACTGCATATATTTACTTACAATTGGATATAACCGCATGCACGATGAGGCTCCCACAAATGTCTGCATTCAGCGTATGCCAGTGAATCCCCTGCCCAGACCGTTATCCACTACTACAGATTCTCACAGGGTCCCTGACCCGGAACCGGAAGTCTAACCACTCGAAGGTGGTGGGCGGGCTCTCGTCAGCTTAGACAAAGCTATTACAACAGCTGGCGAGAATGGAGGGGAAATAGCAATAGCCACTGCAACGGGTGCCTCTAGCGTGCTGATAATTCACTTCTACCCTGAAGTGTAACTCAATTTGTAATGAGCATAACCCTCAACGTGTTTCGCGCAATACAGCGCTTCGTCAGGAGGTATTAGGGCATAGCAGGAGGTGGCCTTATATAGGTCATCACCCCCTAATTGCCCAACACACTAAACATGTGTATAAAACGCTTCAATTACTTCCTAATGGTGAATGTGACTAATAGTTTACAAAACATATACATTACACACAAAACATACATTTAATACACTTTTAGAATAATAATAAAAATCTCTTAAAATAATTATATATATATATATATGTTAAAAACTAATCTTATATCTCATATTTCATTCCTATTACACATACAGTTTAAAACATTGCTACCCAATTGTAACTCACAATGTTAAAAATAGTATTAATAGTGTTATGAATATTACCCAAAATATATAATTAATTAAAAATCTATATCTAACCCCTCAAGATAATTATCTTCATTAAGCAACTTAAAGACCCCAAAAAACTATTTCATATGGTATAGATACACATGTTCACAAAACACACTTTACCACTATATTATAATTTTCATACTGTAACCTTAAAAACTACTTATTAAAAACCATATTTTTGTTATTATTAAATTTTAATGTCCACTCCCATATTACTTAAAACTTATTAATTATTGCATAGACTTCACTTAAATGATTGGAGTAAAAAGATTCTTTCTATCTATTATTTTAGGAAAGTATTAAGTTCTATCATCTCATTGAGGCCACCGGGTATTTTACTTTTCAAAGTATAGATCCAATATTGTTCTCTTTGGAGTAATTTTAATTCCCTATTGCTTTTCCGAATATCCCTTTGTATAATTTCCAAACCTCTAAAACATAAACCATTTGTTTCTCCATTGTGTTGTTCTAAAAAAATGCATTGCCAGATTGTGTACTTTTTTCCCCAATTCAACATTTCGTTTTGCATTTTTTATACCATTAATGTGTTCCCCAATTCGTACTTTTAGTGGGCGAATTGTCTTCCCAATATAGCATTTCTTACAGGGGCAATCAATTATATTAACTAAATAACTTGTTTGGCATGTAATAAATTGGTTTATGTTGTGATTCAATCCTGTCTGATAGTCATTAAAAACTTTCTCTGGAGACATATACTTGCACATCACACATTTTCCACATTTATAATTGCCCATTGGTTTACTTAAGAAACTATCTTTCCTAACAACTTGGCTCTTAGATTCCTTTAAAAGACTTGGTGCTAAAATACTTTTTACATTTTGGGCCTTTCTAAAAGCTATTTTTGGTTTATCAGCTAATTTATTATGTAAAACTGGGTCCATCAATAAAATATTCCAATGTTTATTAATCAGTTTCCTTATCTTTGATTCTTGTTTAATAAAATCGGCAATAAAAATTGGTGTGGAATTATCTTGGACTGGTAATATTTTCTTTTTAGGTACTAGTAAAGTGGGTCTTGGTCTATTTTGACTTTTAATCAAGGATTTTTGTATAATTTCTTTATTATATCCCTTGTTTAGTGTTTAAACACATGTTTAGTGTGTTGGGCAATCAGGGTGTGATGACCTATATAAGGCCACCTCCTGCTATGCCCTAATACCTCCTGACGAAGCGCTGTATTGCTCGAAACGCGTTGAGGGTTATGCTCATTACAAATTGAGTTACACTTCAGGGTAGAAGTGAATTATCAGCACGCTAGAGGCACCCGTTGCAGTGGCTATTGCTATTTCCCCTCCATTCTCGCCAGTTGTTGTAATAGCTTTGTCCCGCCTTCGAGTGGTTAGACTTCCGGTTCCGGGACAGGGACCCTGTGAGAATCTGTAGTAGTGGATAACGGTCTGGGCAGGGGATTCACTGGCATACGCTGAATGCAGACATTTGTGGGAGCCTCATCGTGCATGCGGTTATACCCAATTGTAAGTAAATATATGCAGTGTTTTAAACAATAAATTGACTTGCTTGAACCTTGGGATCTCTTCTTCTCTGCGCTCCAACTCCTTTTTCTTGTACGATGGTCAGAGAGAGGAAAGGGGGAAATGGAGAAATCAGAGAGATTTTGTTTTAGTGAAAACCAGGTTTAGGTCCATCCTTTTGGTGCTTGCTGCAGTCCACTGTTGAAGGCCAAAAGAAGAGGTTAGAGAGAGAAAGTTGCAAGGGAGAGAGGGATAATCAATGTGTCAGTTGAAGTCCCCAAGGAGAAGAACAAGGGAGTATGAGGAGAGAAAGAAAGAGAGTCAGGATTCAAAGTGAGAGAGAAAGACAGAAGGGGGATGAGTTGAGGTAGGTGGGCCATAGATGACCGCCACATGGACAGGGAGAGGAGAGAAGATCTGGACAGTGTGAGCCTCAAAAGAGGGAAAAGCAAGAGAGGGGGGAATAGGAAGGGTTCGGTAATGGCAGAGAGAGGAGACCCCCACGCCTGCACCCCTGCCATCATGGCACAGTGTGGGAGAAAAAAATGCCACAATAAGAGAGGGCAGCTTCCAGAGCAGAGTCAGACTGAGTGAGCCAGGTCTCAGTTATAGCAAATTGGATCAGAGAGTGAGAGAGAAAGAAGTCATGCACAGAGAGGAACTTGTTAGAAAGGGAGCGAGCATTCCAAAGGGCACAGCAGAAAGGGAGAGAGGAGGGAGGGTGACATGGGATGGGTATGAGGTTATAGGGGTTGACACCAGAAGGAGTAGAAGTTGCATTTGGCAGGCGAGGATGAGAGCTTGTAGGAATAAGACAGGGACCAGAATTGCGAGATATATCCCCAGAAGGAGGAGAAGCATGGATAGAAATAGAATGTGTGAGGATGTGTTTTAGTGCAGGGGCTATGGCTGTGTAGTGACAAAGGGGGCAGATAAGAAAGTATTTAATGTGAACTGAGAAGTGGCGAAAAAAGGAGAGATGGAGATATATGAATACATGAATAGAGTTGGAGACATGAGGCTGGTAGAAAGAAGCGCATAATTTGAAAAGAAGTGAGGCCATAGAAAATATAAATAGTAAAGGCGGCATTACAGCAATAGTAAAGAAAAACAGCAAAATGTGTGGTGCTCTAAACGAAAGCCTATAAAGTAAAATCACAGTAGCTTGATTGAAGAATACTATGGTTTAACTCCACCGTGGAAGAATATGGGATATAACCCTTAGACAAAAAACAGATAACAGCTCCAATTGTAGCTCCAAGATATAACTGACTAGTGGACTAGGATCCCAACAGGCACTGTAGTAAGGGACCTCACAATAAAGTGATCACACGTATTACATCGGATTGGAGAATGTCCAGATAAGGAAATAATAACTCACTCTGGGTAGGCTTGTTATCCTTGTCGTCACTGCTGTTGTGTTTTCTTCCACACATGAGGGGTGTGCATCTGTTTTTTCAATGGTCCTGAAGAAATGCAGATGGGAAAAAGCAGGCACCAAACACACAGGATCCAAAAATATAAATAAAGGAAATCCAATAAGAGCTAGTTCCCATAGAGGATAATTTAATGAATTCTACAAAAATATACAAGCATTATGGGGTACAGAGCCCCCCACCAACGCGTTTCGAGCGCAAGCTCTTTTTCAAGGTGACTGGAGGTACTCACCTAGCCGTTTTTTGTAGTCCTCAGAAGCGCGCCAAAATCACCTGCCATTCACTTCCTGAAACTCTCAGGAATGACGTCTGCGTGATGACGTCAGCGCGCAACAAGGGGAGTGCAAAAAAAACATTCAAAAACTGACAACTTTATTGACAATATTACAATGGACATTCATAGTGTTAAAAAATACCGGCCAAGGTACCAGGCTGGTAGAAAGAAGCGCATAATTTGAAAAGAAATGAGGCCATAGAAAATATAAATAGTAAAGGCGGCATTACAGCAATAGTAAAGTGCTGAGATGTGCAGTCTGGGATAGATAATACAGGAAAAAGGAGACCAAAAGCGCACCAGCACAAACGGAGCAGGAAAGACCCAAAACAGAAAATGATTAAAAGGGCACTTTAATTTGACAAAAGACCCATCCAACGCGTTTCGAACGTCACAGCGGTCTTTTGATACATTATAGTGCCCTTTTAATCATTTTCTGTTTTGGGTCCTTCCTGCTCCGTTTGTGCTGGTGCGCTTTTGGTCTCCTTTTTCCTGTATTGCATATTTGTAGCTGCACAGCCTGCCTACCTACAACCAGGATGTGAGTATTGCTTATTTTCAGGGAACCTGCCGATGAAACTGAGGGTGAGTGGGCTTGTACCATCTACCACCTGTCTTCAGGAGGATAGTACCCATACTATTACACATTAAGTACTATGTTATTTATTAGTACCCTGGTTTAGTGGTTTGGCTTATTTTTGTTCAGTACACCTGCATTTGAGCGCTTCAGCTATTTTCTACATTGGGATAGATAATATCCACCTATATATATATATAGCCATGCCTGGTTTTGGTTACCCGTCTGCCCTCGCTGTCATATAAGCCCTGCTAACAGTGCAGGCAGTGACATGACCAATCCAGGGTTTTCCCCACAGAAGCAGCTCCCTTGAGTGACAGAGGAGGAGGTGGGACTAGGCCTGTGTTCTGCCCAATCCTGGGTTCAGACCTCTCACCTTCCTCTTTGCACTACTACTGCGTCAGGTGACCTTGGCCTGGATTGGATGTCCAGGGACCATCCAGAGGTTGAAGACCTGTGTGAGCTGTATTGGGCAGAAGCCTGTGCTATACTGTGCAGAAGGAAAGGAATACACCGGTTCCAGTTAATAATACTCCTGCCTAGTGTCCTAAAAATATAGGATGCTGATGAGATTAAAATATATATTCTGGGTATAGGTGATTTGAAACTCTTAGAATATATAAAATATTTGTTTGGCTCCAATTCAGCTAGCACTCCTGCCCCTTTGAATAACAGAATAAACAATATATAGAACAATAGAACACATTAATAAGATAAACACATATGCATAAAAATCTTTAAAATCAATAAGTCTCTGAGTGTCTCTATTTTTAATGGAATCCAATCCAAACAATATATGGGTAATGCTGCTTGATTCTCCAAATCCAACCCTTGGGTCCGGGTGGTAACTACAGAGAAAAAAGAAAAAAGCGCTAAACCCATAGTGCAGTATGTTGGGCATAATGCAATAAAAAACGGTTAAAAACACTTACAAGCATAAGTAGGTATAAGGCACATCAATATATGTGGTGATCCAAGGTGAAACTTCCGCCGGAGCTGCCGCAGTGTCCCTTCTTTTCCTGCTGGGAGGTCTCTTTAGTCTGTCCTGCCCTCCCCTAGTGATTGGTGAGGTCTTCACTTCCGTGTCACGTGTGTTGTGACGTCACCACGTCAGCGTGCTCGCGTCGTCTGTTGGGGGTTGGATTTCAGCTGCCGTACACTAACCACTGGATTGTGCGGACAAACTCTGTATGCTCTGACAGAGTTACAATGACAGCAAAATTAGCAGATACAGCCCTACGCGTTTCGAGGATGGGTCCTCTTCGTCAGGGGCTCTGTAACTGCAAGGGTGCTATGTTGTATTTATATAGTGGCAATGAATTCCTTTACCATCAATGAGAACTAAATTGGCTAATTGCCAATCATAGCTGTTGTTTCCAACATATCCAAATGATGATTGGTGTTACTGCATAGTATCTAATTGACTATATTTAGTATGTAATTAGGTTTAAAAATTAGCTTAATAATATCTTTATTATAAATGGATAAAAAAGACTAATTGACGAATAATGATAGATTCTAAAAGTAATGAAACTCATATTAGTAAAACAATGTATATAAATTTTTTATTAAAAAATTATTGAATTAATTGGAATAATTATAGTTTTTTTAAAAATTGCAATTTGAAATATATAATAAAACACATTGAGATAATTTAAAACTATCTGCCCTATATTTTTAGGCATGGTCTGTAAGAATCAGCAGCTACTGTATGATATTAACAGGATTGAATAAATGATACATGTTAAGTATATGACAAGTCCTATGCAACTCATATTTTAAAAAGACACTAGATTTTCATAAAAATGCTGCTGAATCTATATCCTCATTTAGGCCATTAGGTGACATGGTTCCCAGCTGATGAATCCAAAAAGTCTCTTTTTGTCTTAACGTCATACTGTAATTCTATCCCCTCCGTTAGGAAAATGACTTTTAAAAGACACTATTTTAAACTACAAAATGTAATATCAAATACTGATGATGGCAGCTATTCACATAATACTGCTCCTGACATTATGAAATCTATTACTAATCTACTAGCTGAAATTGAAAGTCCTGACACCAATATTGCAAACTTTACTCTTCATGATAGTCACAATGATTCATTTTTAGGTGATGTTCTAAATGATACAGAGGTAGGATTTAAGCACACCAAATTCAAAACCAATATGAAAAACACGTTTTATGCTTTGGTCTACAGGGATTTCAAACTTTTATGCGAACAAGAGAATTTTATAAGAGTAGCAATCTATTAGGATTGGAAACTAAAGCAATTAAAGATATTAAAACTGATCCTAGTATTGTGGTTAAACAAGCAGATAAGGGGGGGGGGGAAGTGACACAAGATAGAGTCGACTATTTGGAAGAAGGTCTGAGACTCATTAATGACAAAGATACCTATGAGCTTTTAAGGAGAGATCCTACACCAGACTTCCAAATAGACCTACATGCAATGCTCAACGAAGCTTTTGCAGTAGGGATACTCAGCCAGAAAGAATTTGAATTTCTTAATATTACACATCCAAAGATCCCATTTATATATCATCTCCCCAAAATTCACAAAAACCTAATGAAACCCCCAGGTAGATCAATTGTAGCGGGAATAGATTGTTTAACAGCTAAACTTTCTAAATATATAGACTCTTTTTTACAGGACTATGGGCTCTATGCAGTAAGCGCCGAAAAGTGCCAAAAATCGGCAATTTTTATTCCCGAAAAAAACTTAGTTCCCACGCTCTGATTGGCTACCGTACCATGTGAGGCCGGCCACCTTTCTTTTCATGACGTCATCTTAAAGGCAATTGAAGCACAGCCATTCTGATTGGCTGGTGTCATTGCCTTTAAATGACGTCATCATTTTTTCCCCCTCCAAATCACATGGTTTTCACGGCCCAATCAGGGGCGTGGGAACCATATGACGATAATGTGACGTCATAGGCCTATAAAAGCCTATGTCGTCTCATTTTGAAGGCAGACGCCGAGGAGGACGGACCTCCGGAAGGAAGAAGATGACTGGGGCGTGGCAGCAGACGGGAAGAAGACCCCCAGAAGACCCCAGAAGAACAAGAAATAAGACGGAAGAACACAGATGAAGATTCCGTTGACGTTTTGGATTAAAAAAAAAAGTCTTGGTTTATTTAATTATGGTTTGTTATTTTATTGGTTCCTGTTGCTGTGCGTGGATTGGTTGGAGAGCTTGGGGTTCAACGGGAGTCATTGAGTAGGGCAGCTAATGAATGGTAAGTGAACAAAATAAATGTAATTTTTTTAACTTTAACTGTTTTTTGTAATGTCTAATATGTGATACAATTTTTTTCCATTCTCATTTCTTGCCACTGTATGTATGTATGTCTCTATCGATATATACATGCAGGGTAAGAAATGATTTGTTTGGAAATGCTTGTTTTGAACTATATCAATGTATTTTGATATGCTGCTATTCTTAAATGTGTGTAATTTAATTTTTAATTAGATAGATGTAATTTATGGTGTTCTATGCTGTACTTTAGGTCAGGGTGAGGCTTGCTTTGTTATAGTGTGTTTTTTTGCTACTTCTATTTTGTCAGATGTTTACATTTTTGGAGAATGGCTTTGTTTAACGATTAAAAGAGTTAATTTTGTAATTGATTTGGATCGTATTTTAATTATTAACCCTTATTAACCCTTAAACATTTCTTTGTATATTGGTCCATCATGTGTGTATATATATATATATATACAGTGCTTGACAAATCACCCAAAAATCTACTCGCCGAACCAAAAAATCTACTCGCCACCTAGTCCCGCCTCTAATCCCGCCCCCAACCCCGCCTCTAATCCCGCCCCCAGTCCCTCATTTAAAAAAAAACAAATTCCTAGTAAGAACATTCGTTTTTGACATTAGTTTATTTATTGTATTACATTATACTACAATTAGTCGTGTGTGTGTGTGTGTGTGTCCTATCATTTTGCTTATTGTTGCATATATGTTTAATAAATATGTTTTTAATATGTTTATGTATGGCTATGGGGTCAACCCCAAGAATTGAACCTTTCCTAGCCTAGCATTTGTAAATAGTGAGTGCAAATAGGATTCTTTTAGGCCACATCTGTGACCTTTCTCCGTACTCCTGATTCTCATAATATCCATAATTGCTATGCAAGCCCATGTCGAGAAAAGAAAAATTAATACTGGAACAAAAAAAAAAACACTTTTTTTTTAGACTTGAACTTCTACAGGGAAGTTATACAGTATACGCATGCGCAGGAATGTACTATAAGGCCACGCTCGGGAAGATTCAAGCCAGAAAGCCATCCATTACAAATGAATGGTGTGGGAGAGGTGTACTGTAGATAAGAAGTTGAAATCCTTGAGCCTTGTGTGTGTGCGGGGGCGAGAGCGCTGTATGATGGATTATCAGTTCAAATAAATATTTTCAAAAGGTCATCATAATGTTTAATGCGCAGAAATGTGATACTGTGACAGCCTATGCGTTTCACGCTACTCTGCGTACTGTACAGTATACTGCACAGTACAGTACAAACGCCTCTCTGTGTATAATACAGACATTGAATTGCTATTTGATTTTTATGACAACAACTCACGATCGCCCACTTGAGTTTCTCGACGGTATTGCAGACAACGCTAAAATGCCCTTTTTCTGACCCGGACAAAACGATAAACAAGCCGTGTGTTTAAGTCGGCACGATTCAAATAAATTGCACGACATTGCATGGGTATTCCGATCTACACACCGCGTTAAATCTTCGAATAACAGCCGTCCCATCAGTACACACACCAGATGCACACAGCATGCATGAACAAACACTATATAAATGTATATACATTAAACATAGGTTAAACTTGATATACAAATGTCTTTTTTTCAACCTCACCAACTATGTAACTATATGAACACATCCACAACACATACATACACAGTGCATGCTATACATATAGCCAGGTATCCCAATGGCTACTAATTCCCTGCCACTTAAGCCCTGACACCAGCGTAGGCAGTGTTAGGGTTAAATCTACGAACTGCTGCAGTAACCAACTCCCTTGAATGATATGGGGGTGGCCAATGGCCTAGGTACTGTCCATACGGGGCTGAGACCTGGAGCACCTCCCATGGTAAAAAAAAGGGGCTGCAGCCAAATGTAGTTGTTGTTCTGTTCTACCCTCTCCCCTCTCAGGGAGTGGGGTGTGTGTTCTATCCCCTCCCTCAAGGGAATGGGAGCAGCTACCCCATACTCCTTCAGGGAGTCTGGAGAGGTAAGGATAGACCACTGGGGCCTCAAGCCCCTGGGTTGATTCAAGGGACAGATAAGTGAATGTGCTGTAATAGATTGCTATAAGAACGTGCAAGCTAAGTGAACTGATGTACTTCAATAAAGTTCAAGTTCATGTTTCATACTCCTGCCTGAGTAGTCTTTAAGGGGGAGGTTTTCTACAGGACTGCACCTATCTGCGATAGGCCCTGTGGGAATGGAGGTACTGTACCAGAGAAGATGGGAGCTCCTGATCCCAAAAGCCTGTCCCGTTCATCCCCACCTAACATTGGCGGAAGCTCAGGCCCTCTGTAAACATGCAGGTGAGCACCACAACACTGTGTAACAGTGGAATCTCCCTTAGGGTGGGGGAACACCGGTTACACATATATGCACACACACACACACAACATATATGCACAATATACATACAGATGTAACACACTTTATTGCACCCAATGGCAATATATGCGTTATATACACACACCATTTATGCAGTATATATACACACATATACACAACTCTCCATACACATAGAAGTGAAGTGAGAAAATAAGCGAAAGTTAATTATGAAACGTGCAATAAGGGAATAAATATAAACTTATTTGGTTGGGGTGCAGCTCCCAAAAAGACTAAGTTTAATTTGTCTTTCTACTTTCCCCCCATACACATGTATCATATATACACACCCCATACACCCATCGTACCCCAAAAGAACCAAGCTTCTGTTTAACTGTAACTGGTGTATTGTTCAGGGATAGCATGGCATTGTCAAGTTTTGTTTTGGTGTGACAATTGTGATGCTGCAATACCTTGCCTCTTCTCCCCCAATTGTTCATCCAATCAATACAGACATGGGGAGAATCTGACACAATCCAAACATACCATTCGACTCATTCAGGGATGGTGACATTGTGACTATGATTACCAATGCTCCTGAGAATTATGACCTGCAAGGAAGTTGAATCCCGCATACCTTACCCTGCAGCACCTGAACCACGGAGGTGTAAATGCACCTACCCATGGGGCTCCAGTAGATGACATCCCTCTTTCCATAATAACCAGGGAAACATTGAAAAGATACAGTATGCTGCACATTGCAGGGGACAGACATCGATTTGCACAATTAACATTCCAAAATCATGTGCCTTTTCAACATTATGTCGAGTTGGCCTGACATGTGTACTTCAAGGCTATAATTGGAAGAGAACTATGTTAGATGAGCTTGGGAAGCAGTATACATGCACTACTGCAGAATTCAAGATAGTGAAAGACATAATTAATGGACTTTTATGACACCTGAGGACTTGGACTGGATTAATCAGTGACTTAAACTGACTAATGAAAACATGACATTTTTAAATATATACTGTTTTTTCTTTTATTAAGTTGGTTGAGGTGGATGTTGGGAGGGGGTGTGCAATTGTATTAATCCTTGTTTTCATCCTTGCTTTACTGATTCTGAATGTTGATCAATCTCAACACCTTGTTTGAGTATAAACCAAATCCAGTGAGATGGAATACCACTATTGGATAAGTAAAGTAATGTATGGGTTTATACATGTATCACGCATGCGCACAAATTCAATGGAACACATACAGTATGTGCTCCATACAGTTTACATAGTGTGCGCATAGTGTGCCCATGTGCAGCAGTATACAGACACAGCAGTACAGTTTAATTAATTCATCTATTTTTTTCTCGGTTATCTTACAGTTGAAACTGTACAAGACACAGCCAGAAAAGATTGTATTAATGGAAGAAGATTGCATTATTTTCCCAAATCTTTGTTATTTCTCTACTTTACTTTAATAAATATTTCATAATTTATAAAGACTGACTGCGTCTGTTATCTGAAGTTTTTAAATTGAAAGAGTATATGGGAATAAGGGGTGGGCTACATTACACAGGACAGCACAAAACGTTAATTACAATACTGTAGAAATAGCCTCAAATACTAGTTACATAGTTACATAGTTACATAGTAGATGAGGTTGAAAAAAGACTTCCGTCCATCAAGTTCAACCTATGCTAAATTTAGACAACAGATACTTTATCCTATATCTATACTTATTGATCCAGAGGAAGGCAAACAAAAAACCGCATTAAGGGGGAAAATGAATTCCTTCCTGACTCCAAGAATTGGCAATCGGATTAATCCCTGGATCAACATCCTTCCCATGTATAATTATTTGGTATATCCCTGTATACCTTTCCCATCTAAAAAGATGTCCAACCTTTTTTTGAACAAATCTATTGTATCTGCCATCACAGTCTCCATGGGTAATGAATTCCACATTTTAACTGCCCTTACTGTAAAGAACCCTTTCCTTTGTTGCTGGTGAAATTTCCTTTCCTCCAACCTTAAGGGATGGCCCCGAGTCCTTTGTACTGCCCGTGGGATGAACAGTTCTTTTGAAAGCTCCTTGTATTGTCCCTGAATATATTTGTATATAGTTATCATATCCCCTCTTAGACGCCTCTTTTCTAATGTAAATAAATCTAATTTAGCTATCCTCTCCTCATAAGTTAGAATGTCCATCCCCTTTATTAATTTGGTGGCTCTTCTCTGCACTCTCTCTAGTTCCATAATGTCTTTTCTTAGGATTGGTGCCCAAAATTGTACTCCATATTAAAGGTGTGGTCTTACTAATGCTTTGTAAAGGGGCATATTTATGTTTACTTCCCTTCCATCCATTGCCCGTTTGATGCAAGATAAGATCTTGTTTGCCTTTGCAGCTACTGCATGACACTGGGCAATATTGCTAATCCTGCTGTCTAGAACACTCCTAAATCCTTCTCCATCAAGGATTCCCCCAATATATCTCCATTTAATTTGTAAGTCACCTGTTTATTCTTGTATCCCAAATGCATAACCTTACATTTATCTGTATTAAACCTCATCTGCCATTTACCTGCCCACGTTTCCAGTCTCTCCAAGTCCTTCTGAAGAGAAATTACATCCTGCTCTGATTCTATTACTTTACACAATTTAGTATCATCAGCAAAGATGGAGACTTTGCTCTCGATCCCAACCTCAAGGTCATTAATTAACAAGTTAAAAAGCAGGGGTCCCAGTACCGATCCCTGAGGTACTCCACTCACGACTTTAGCCCAACCTGAAAAAGTTCCATTTATGACAACCCTCTGTTGTCTGTCCTTTAACCAGTTTTCAATCCAGGTGCATATATTATTACTCAGTCCAACTTTCTTTATTTTGTACACCAACCTCTTGTGTGAAACCGTATCAAAAGCCTTTGCAAAATCTAAGTAGACCACATCAACAGCATTACCCTGGTCTAGATTCCTACTTACCTCCTCAAAGAAACAAATAAGGTTAGTTTGGCAAGATCTATCCTTCATAAATCCATGCTGACTATTACTAATAATTTTATTTTCCATTAGGTATTCCTGAATATTATCCCGTATTAAACCTTCAAGTAGTTTCCCTACTATTGAAGTCAGGCTTACAGGTCTGTAATTTCCCGGTTATGATCTTGTTCTCTTTTTAAATATAGGCATCACATCTGCTTTACGCCAATCTTGTGGTACTGAGCCTGTGGAAATGGAGTCCTTGAATATTAAATATAATGGTTTTGCTATTACTAAGCTTAACTCCTTGAGAACTCTTGGATGTATGCCATCGGGGCCAGGTGCCTTATTAACTTTAATTTTTTCAAGTCGCTTATGAACTTCTTCCTCAGTTAACCAATTGTTCATTAATATGGAGGTTGTGGCTTCCTCCTGCGGCACTACTATTGAACTTGATTCTTCCCTGGTAAACACAGAGGCAAAGAATTTTTTTGAATACCTCAGCTTTTTCCTTATCTCCAATAATCTGCCTACCCATCTCACACTGAATGGGTCCTATATTTTCTTTTCTCATTTTTTTGTTATTAAGGTACTTAAAGAATTTTTTAGGGTTGACCTTACTTTCTATTGCAATCCTTTTTTCATTATCCATTTTTGCTAATTTGATTGCCCTTTTGCAATTTTTGTTACATTCCTTATAATTCTGATACAATGTCTCTGTCCCTTCGGACTTAAAGAATCTAAACGCCTTCCTCTTCTTGTCCATTTCCTCCCCTACCTGTTTATTTAGCCACATTGGTTTTGACTTATTTCTTTTATACTTATTACCCAAGGGTATACACTGATAAGTGTGCTTTTCTAACAATGTTTTAAAGACTGCCCATTTATCTTCTACATTTTTCCCTCCAAAAACATCATCCCATTGTATTACTACTAGATTAGACCTCAGTTTATTAAAATCTGCCTTTCCAAATTTGAAGGTCTTTGTTGAACCCAAGAAATCTGTTTTTTGATAATTTATTTCAAATGAGACCATGTTATGATCACTGTTACCCAAATGTTCCAGGACTTGAATATTTGTTATTACTTTTACATTGTTTGATATGACCAAATCCAGAACTGCCCCTCTCTTGGTTGGTTCCTCAATACTTTGGGTCATATAATTGTCCTTAAGCACCCCCAAAAACCTGTTCCCTTTTGTTGTAACCCTAATCTCATTGCCCCAGTCTATGTCTGGATAATTAAAATCCCCCATTATGCAAACATTACCCAGTTTTGATGCCTTCTCCATTTGCAAAAGTATTTTAGCTTCCTCAATCTCACAGATATTTGGTGGTTTATAGCATATTCCCACAAACATTTTCTTTATACTTTTACCTCCACTGCTAATTTCTATCCACAAAGTCTCTACATTTTCATCATTCCCTTCATAGACATCATCCCTTATAATAGGTTTTAGAACCGGTTTAACATATAAACATACTCCACCTCCCCTTCTATTTGGCCGATCCTTCCGAAAAAGAGAATAACCCTCTAAATTAACTGTCCAGTCATGAGTTTCATCCCACCATGTTTCAGTAATGCATATGATATCATACTGCTCCCTTGCAGCTATTAATTCAAGCTCCCCCATTTTATCTGTCAGGCTTCTTGCATTAGCAAGCATGCATTTCAGTTTTTTTTTTCCAGCCTGTACTATTATCTTATCTGCTCCTTCCTTTCTGCGCCCACTTTGTTTAGTCTTTAGAAGTTTTCTAGTATTATCTGTATTTACTATGGGTGTCTCACTGCTTGTCAAACTTGCACTTGCCCCCATTCTACCTCATACCACCTTGTATCCTCATCTATTCCATTTAGTTCATTATCTGTTTCATTCCCCTCTCCCCTCCATCCTAGTTTTAAATCTCCTCCAACCTTTTAACATTCTCCCCCCTAGCACAGAAGATCCCTCTTCATTGAGGTGCAATCCGTCCCTAGAATATAGATGGCACCTCTCAGAAAAGGAGTCCCAGTGCTCTAAAAACCCAAACCCCTCCTTCCTGCACCACTTTCTTAGCCATGCATTAACCTCCCTGATCTCTGACTGTCTCCCTGCGGTAGCGCATGGCACTGGTAGTATTTCAGAAAACACTACCTTGGAGGTCCTTGCCTTAAGCTTTTGGCCTAGATCCCTGTAATCATTTTTTAGGACCCTCCATCTTTCTCTAACTTTGTCATTGGTGCCAACGTGTACCAAGACCGCCGGGTCAATCCCAGCCCCCCCCCAACAATCTGTCTACCTGATCCGCAATGTGCCGAACCCGAGCACCCGGGAGACAACAAACTATTCGGTTCATGCGGTTCTGGCAACAGATTGCCCTATCTACCTTCCTAATAATGGAGACCCCTACCATCACAATCTTTCTTTGTATATGAGCATTCTGAGTCCTTTCTGTGCTGGAGGAACTATTCCTCTTGCTGCTAGAGGAATTAGTCTCCCCCAGCCTTGCCATTTCTGCCCCAATATTCCCAATATCTTCACTTAACATGGCAAATCTATTGGGATGTGTTAGCTCAGAAATGACCTGCCTCTCCCTTCTAACTGTCACCCAGCTACCTACCTGCTCCTCACTAACAGCAACCAAGCTACCTACCTGCTCCTCACTAACAGCGCCACTATGCATTGAATTTATTCTAAACACACACCAGCACTGCCTATTGCTTTAACAAAGCACCTGTTGGTGTGAAATGCGTTAGGGGACTTTTTGCTGCAGTATGCATATTTTGGTCAATTAAAGTTTTTTCCATCTCTTTAACATCACACCCCGCAACTCAGTTTTTGTAGTGCTCCGCTACTAATTTTTGTCATTGCACTCCCACTTCACAATTTCTGCAATGTGAAATCATTATTATTTGCTAAATTTGGCACAGGAGTGTCTTTTTTTCAGTTAAGGGAAGGCAGACACTTCTTGCTGAACATTTTACAAATGTTTTTGATTTGGCAAAATTGATTGCATAAAGTGCCAAATATGCAAACGAAACAAGAGTATAAGCGTAGGTTAAAACCTTCCCAAATATGCACAGATCCTTAAAATTGAAAAAAAAAAAAGTTTCCAAATTGAGTAACATTTTTGTTATGCATGTAAGTGGGCATTTTGACTCGTGTTTTTATTTTTATTTTAAAACTAAAGTATGTTTTGGTTGTGTCAGAATGCAACTGATTTTGGATTTGTCAAAAGACTATGGGTAAAAAAATTTTAAAATGTGGGTTTTGGCCAAAAGTTTGACTAGTTTATTAAAAATAAAAACAAACACAAAAAAACAAATCCGAGGATGAGCATCTTTCATGGGTTTTGCTTTGAATTCTGATTGCATTCGAAGTTTAATCTGAAGTTTGACTTCTAAATGCACTTCAAATTTCACTAAAGCTCGGATTTACAACCTGTAAATGTGCCCATCTTTAGTATGTATTGTATGTTCTGGTGCTATTGTGCTGTATTTAACATATACATCTTTACATGACAATGTACTTAGTTACAGCATTCTACCCTTTACTTTGATATACATTTATGTATTTGGCAGTAACAACATTCTATTTTGCCTCACATTGGCAATTAAAAGGGGTAGAAGCATTTAAAGCATACTGTAGCTTCAGAATATTAACTAGCAAAGCAAACATTAGTCAAAATACATCCCCATTACTTTAGGGCATGTTTCTAGTTCTTTGTGGAAACCATAGTAAACTGATAACATTAATATCTGTAGTTAAATTGGTGTTCAATCTATACTACAAAAGATATTTAAAACATAATTAATTTTCTTTGGAAACGGGAGATTTGGAATAATTGTGCTATTGACTTTGTACGTAGAGTATTAGGCCAATCAATGTTAAATCATAGACTAATTAGAAAAAGAGGAACTACAAGAAATATATATTCTGTATTTATCAAGTGTGGGGATGATAAAAGACTAAAACAATTGATACATATGTAGCAAGACTGTCTTTGGTACCGTTACAAAGTGCAAGATTCCACCCGGGAGAACACTCTGTGCACCGTGGTCTGGCTGGGTGAAACCAACGGAATACAATCCCGTGATTTAGTGTCTCTTATTTCTTTTACTTGTAATTCTGTATGTGTTCGGCAGATTGCACAGTGGGAATTGTTGTCCATGGCTGTGATATGGCTATTGAATGGCACAAGTACTTAGCTGTACAAATAATGTTTTAACACACTTTTTTGTCATTTTATTTGTCTTATACAGTAGGGTTAATTGTTAGATCATGCAGCTTTTTTTACTTTTCTTTTTTTTTTAAAAGAAAGGACAATTTTCTGGAAGCTGACTGGGACTTCCAGAGGATGAAGACGTACAGAGTGCAGAAGAAAACAAAGAGGGTAGAATTCTCACCCAACATATTATACATGCACCATGTCCAACCTTATCTCACAGATCATGTGATATGTACAGTATGGATGATGCTGGGGGCACGTGGGGTGCCCAGATCATTGTAAGTTATACTTTGCGTTTGAGTGTGCACCATACACTTTATGCCATTTTCAAATTAAACAAGCCAAACCAGGACTTTTAGAGAGAGACACTGGCAGGAGGGAGAGACACTGTCGGGAGGGAGAGAAAGACACTGGCGGGAGGGAGAGACAGACACTGGCGGGAGGGAGAGAGAGACACTGGCAGAGGGAGAAAGTGACACTGGTGGGAGGGATAGAGACACAATGGCTGGAGGGGGAGAGACACAATGGCTGGAGGGAGAGTGTGAGAGAGACACCAGGGGGAGGGAGAGACAATGGCTGAAGGGAGAGTGCAAGAGAGACACTGGGGAGAGGGAGAGACAATGGCTGGAGGGAGAGACAATGGCTGGAGGGAGAGTAAGAGACATTGGGGTGAGGAGAGAGTGAGAGACACTGGGGGAGGGAGGGACACTGGTGGGAGGAAGAGACACACAATGGCTGGAGGGAGCGTGTGAGAGGCACTGGGGGGAGGGAGAGAGACACTAGGGGGAGGGAGAAAGAGAGAGAGACACACACTGGGGGAGGGAAAGAGAGAGTGGGGGGAGGGAGGGGGAGACACTAAGGGGAGGGATAGAGAGACACTGGAGGGGGAGTGAGAAATATTGGGAGAGGGAGAGACTGGGAGAGGGAGAGACTTGGAGAGGAGTGTGAGACTGTGGAAGAGGGGAAAAAGGTCCTGAGAGGTCCGAATGTGGCAGGTGGAGAGAGATTAATGATACAGCATAAATGGGGACGCTATTAGACAAATATCATAATATTTCTTTTTGAGTGATGTAATTTGTGTTATAAATACTTTTTTTTGTAGACGCATGGCGGGGGCATCACAAAGCTGGTTCGCCCTCATTGGCTGAACCAGCTCACGTGTGCTGACGTCATGTGATTTTGATTACATCAGGCAGGGGGGGCCCGAGAAATTTCATGGATGAAAAGGGGGGCTCGGCATAAAAAGTTTGCTCACCCCTGCTTTAGTTGATGGACGGAGAGAGAGGCAACTGGTATATCATTGTCTTCATATCAAAAGGTTTAGGATTCCTTGTGGTATCGAGGATGGAATAAAAGTGGTATTGTTGCATTTTTAACTGAGGCTTATGTCAGTTCTTGTGCATTACTGTTGGTTTTCTACTGCATGGTCTGTACTTCTTATCAACTTATCTCTAAAAGACACTCTTGTCTATTTGTAATTTTAAGAAATAAGGCTAGCTACAGATTTAACTGATTACTGATTGTGACCGCTCACCAAATAGCAGATAATATAGCCGGTGCAAAGGGATGGTACTGGCATAGCAAGTAAAAAGGAAGACAAGAGATTGATCTTCCACAGATCCCTTTTACCACTGCACAAACAGGCTAATACAATAGATAGCAAGGATGTAGTGCTTCTTGATATAAATGGGAGTGGACTGTAGAGAAAACCCTGGTAATTGCACCCAGTACTAGGATTGATCAATTACCTAAAACGCCTTATGGGCAAAACAATAAACTTTTATTAAACATATATATGAACACACATTATTACGACGCAATAAATCAGTGGGTAGTAAAAACAACTAAAACACAGGTACGGGTATATAAGGAGGTAGTAATTAGATTGATATCTATAATGCTACTTCAAAAGTGAAGTCCTCCTGATTGCTAGCTCCGATGGGGGAGGTGTGTGGTGGGGATGGTAATGCCTAAATGCAGATAGCAATTAGTACTACTAAGTAGTATGTGGCAAAATCAACCACCTAAAACCTGGGCAGGGTGTAGTAAGGTGTGTACAATGCTGCTAGTGTGGCATTACCGGAGAGGGTTGCCTCAGTCAGAGATAATCGTGAGCGGGTGGATTTAACCCCTGGGCGTGTAAATATTGGCCCAAGCAGCACACGTGTTTTTTTTTAAATTTCCCCCGTTCGTGCTCAAATTTTCCATGCTCGCGCTGAAAAATAAATAAATAAAAAAACTCCCCCTACCTGACTGCTGATTGGCGCGCGCTCCCAGGCTTGTGGGCGCGCGGCCAGGCTCTAAATGAGCCCGCCCCCAACGAGCGGACATTCTTTCTGCCCGGACATCAAAAGTAAGTACACGCCATGCTGCGGCCCCTCTGCTCCTTCCCTGCGATCCCCCTGGTCCCCACATGGCTCCCTACTCCCCACCGCGGCAGCTCTCCTGTCCCATTCCCCTGCTCCTGTCCCCTGCTCCTGTCCCCTGCTCCCGTCCCCTGCTCCTGTCCCATTCCCCTTCTCCTGTCCCCTGCACCTGTCCCCTGCTCCTGTCCCCTGCTCCTGTCCCTGTCCCCTGCACCTGTCCCCTGCTCCTGTCCCCTGCTCCTGTCCCTGTCCCCTGCACCTGTCCCCTGCTCCTGTCCCCTTCTCCTGTCCCCTTCTCCTGTCCCATTCCCCTTCTCCTGTCCCCTGCACCTGTCCCCTGCTCCTGTCCCCTTCCCCTGTCCCCTTCCCCTCCTCCTGTCCCATTCCCCTGCTCCTATCCCCTTCCCCTCCTCCTGTCCCCTGCTCCTGTCCCCTTCCCCCTCGATCCACCGATCGCTGCCCGGGGCGGGAGGTCCCCACTGCTGCAGCCCGGTTGGCGTGCGGGGGGGGGGGGGGGGGGG
>WSYH01003433.1:23913-67444 GCA_036426205.1 Ascaphus truei
GCTGCCCGGGGCGGGAGGTCCCCACTGCTGCAGCCCGGTTGGCGTGCGGGGGGGGGGGGGACCTCGGCCCTCACCACATGACTCCCACCTACCCTGCCGCCTCCCCGCCTGCTAGCTTCATGCCGCCGCAGGCTGGGGGGAAGAAGCTGTCTGTAAAGCTGCTGCGGGGCTGACTGTCCCCTGGGGGATACCTCGCCACGTGCCTCCTCCCCACCTTGCCTCCCCAAAGCTTCCAATATGCCCGCGTAAGGTATGGGGGTGTGTGTCGGCCTGCCCCCCTCCCCCACGAGCGGGAGATGGGCGCGGGTGGGTGGGGGAGGAGCGTGGTGGTGGTGCTGGTCGCGGCCTTTCCTCCCCCCCCCCGTGTGTGTGTGTGAGAGAGCATGTGTGTGAGCAAGTGTATATATGTGTGTATGTAAGCAAGTGTATGGGAGCAAGTGTACTGCACCGACACACTTTATTCGAGCAAATACCCAGTATGTACCTGGCAGATACCTGGAATGCGCCGCTCCTCACCTCTGACAAGCCCCGTTGCGTTTGCCTTCCCAGCCTGGGTTCATGCCTGGCTGACGGGCGGCTGATCTGTTAAATGATAATGATTAGGATTTAATAGGCTGCAATGCTTCGCGTGTCTACCAGATGGCATAAATTCATGAATTGTAATGCAGTATATATATATATATACTGTGCAGTATTGCAGCCAGCGGGAATAAAATGCTTCAATGCCTGCCTGGAAAATAACCCAATGCACTCGGGCAGAAAACAGTCACAAACCTCAATACACCCGGGTATACCCGAATTCGTGGGACTAGCCGAGCTCGTATAAAGTGTGTCGCCAGTGTATGTGTGTATGGGAGCAAATGTATGGCAGCAAGTGTATGTATGTGTGTATGGGAGCAAGTGTATGTATGTATGGGAGCATGTGTATTTATGTGACACCAGAGGCACCCCCCCAATCAGTCACCACCCCCCCCCAATCAGTCACCACCCCCCCCCAGTCAATAGTTGCAGTCATCACATGCTACACGAGCGAGGAGGGAAGCAACACCGAGGGGGGGAGCACCACCGAGGGCCGCGGTGGCGCCGCAACCAAAAAAGCGCGAGCGCCCCCGCACAACACCCGCGCGTCGCGCCACCCCACACCAGCGTCGAGAGACACACAAAAAAGCGAGCGAGAGACAACCTAAAAAAACCGCGAGAGAGCGAACCCCCAAAACGAAAAGAGGAGCGAGATAAGCGCACGGAGATGAGAGTCATAGATGGAGAGAGCGAGAGCGAGTAGCGCGCGCGAGATAGAGATCGCGATCGCGCGTATCTCTGCGCTCTCTATATCTCTCGCTTCTCTCTTCGCTCCTCTCTCTCTCTATACTACTAACCAAAATACCTATACTGCTGTCTTCCAGATTGACTCAAGCTTCACACGGAAGACATCGGAACCCCCCCTAACCCAGGAAGACAGGTTGGGAACACCTCCCAATGTAAAACATTGCGGGAATGAGGGTACCTGGACATGTGAGGACTGCGGATCAGGTAAGATCCCGGTGGGATATTATGAAGCAGGGACGTCCAGACACGTAGAGTTAAGAGGGTCAGGAAAAACTAGTCAATCACACATGGCTGTATTTCTAGATCTGACATTTACACACACAACACACACACACACACACAACACACACACCACACACAACACCAACACACACCACACACACCACACACACACAACACACAACACACACAACACCCACCAACACAACACACACACCACACACACACCACACACACGTAACAAGGACTAATGTAGTATAATGTAATACAATAAACATTTAGTCAAAACAGAATTGTTTCTGAAGGAATATTAAATGTATTTATTTTATATTTTATTTTAAAGCGGGGTTGGGGGCGGGACTAGGGGTGGGGGGCGGATAGTGGTGGTGGTTGGGGGGACTAGGGCGGGGGTTGGGGGCGGGATAGGCGAGTAGTGTGGCGAGTAGATTTTTTGGTTGGCGGGTGATGGTGGGTGTTGTCGAACAACTATAATATATATATATATATATATTATATATAATATATATATATATATAAGATATATATAATATATCGTATTACTATTATATATAGGTCGAACATTGTATATATAATATATCGATGTTGATATTAGTGATATATTGATGATAGATTTATTTTTATATATTTATATATTTATTGTGGGGCTGTTGTGTGTATATTTTTTTAATTGTGGATAGCGGGGGTGGGCGAAGTTGATATTAGCCCCAATGGTGGTTTGTTTAGGGCTTGCAGGGGGGTAGCGGGGGGGCTTAACCCCTTCATGACGGTTGCGGTATTAAATGAAAAGGTCATGAAGGTGTTAAGTCTACCCGCAACACCCCCGCAAGCCCTAAACAGCCACCAAGGGCTAAACACCCCCTTCACCCACCCCTGCTACCCATAATAAACCTGTCACGGCTGGTTAACCCCTTCATTGCCGTAGCGGTTAGCTGCTAAGGTAATGAAGTGGGCTATAAATGCATTTTTCCTGCCTCAGATGCATGCCGGGGGGCTCCGGTGCTGCTTTTAATGGGTATCAGCTCCGGAGACCCCCGGCATCAATCCCAAGCAGGAAAAAGGCCTGATTTTTTCTAAGTGTCGACATTGCCGATGCTTCCCCACCACCAACTTGCCAACTTTAGTTGGCGGGCTGGACTGGCGTTAAATTCTCAATTCTAGAGTGCCGATCAGCAGCGAAAAGCTGATCGGGGCTACAAGAATTCAGCCGATTTCAAAAAGTGGCGAAAAGTGGCTTATCGGCACCCGCATGCCGAAAAGTTTTGTTCGAGAAAAAAAATTGTCGATTTTGGGCACTCTTCGGCGCTTACTGAATCGGAAAGGCAATTTTGGCGAGAAAATGGTGAAGAAAGCCTTTTCGGCGCTTACTGCATAGAGCCCTATGTTCTTTTACCCTCCTCTAATAAATATTCTTATGACAAGTAAGACTGCACAGTCGTAATAGTCTTCATAGAAATTAATTGGCATAATTGATTTCACCTGTGTCAGAAATATACTCATAATAGTTTTTATTTTCAATTTGGATTAAAAAAAATGACTATATATCAGAACGAAAACATTTTGGAGCCTGTGCAGTAAAGGTAAAAAAAATATATTGACAGGGCATTTAAATCGCCGTTTTTTCGAGCGTTGCTATCACTGTATTCAGAAAGCCTTCAATACAAAATTCATGGCAAAATTCCCAAAACGAGCGAGTTGCTGCCAGCGATAGGATCGACCCTCTGAAAATGCCTAACCCGGCGATTCATTTCAGCTTCAGAGAGAGCTGCTCAGAGAGAGCCAACATTTACTCAACATTTTTGCAAATGTTGCTATCACTGGTATTCGGGGTGTTCTGCATACCGTGATTGCAACGCTGTCAAAAATGGCAATTTAAAAACCCTGTGATCGGAACTTAGTGCATACAGTAGGCCCCTTAGTGTCTCTCTTGGGAGACAGCTCACATGTAGGCCATAAGTAGAGGGTTTAACCCTAGCACTGCTGGATGATACTAAACAGAGAGCAACTAGGGCAAACGATCTTAGTAGCCAGGGCCTATATGGCTACATTCTCTCTCTGTTGGAAAAATCTCATGCTCCCGGATGAGACACATTATATAATCCCCATGCCATCAACATTTATATCAGGGCTGCACAACATACGGCTCGTGGGCCGCATGCGGCCCACCGGGGCACCCAGTGCGGCCCACGACGGACCCCCTTCAACCCCCCCTTCTTCACCCCCCTCTTCTTCACCCCCCTCTTCTTCACCCCCCTTCCCTGGTTGGGAAAAAAGGCCGCGCTCCAGCAGTGTCTGTATGCAGCACGCGCTCTCCCCTAACCTCCTAACCTCTAAACTCCCTCCTCCCTCCACCCTCCTCCCTCCACCCTCCTCCCTCCTCCAGCACCGGGACGCGCTCTAGCAGTGTTGCGCGACCCGGAACTTCCAGGTCTGCTGCTAGAGCGCGCATCCCTCGCGCTTCCCTCACTGCCATAACCATCACCAGGTAAGCATGGGGGTGGGGGGTTGCTGACATGGGAGGGGGGCTGCTGACATGGGAGGTGGGCTGCTGACTTGGGTGAGGGGCTGCTGACATGGGTGGGGGGCTGCTGAAATGGAAGGGGGGTGGGTGGGCTGCGACATGAAGGGGGGGGGGGGCTCTGACATGGAAGGGGGGTGGGGGGGCTGCTGACATGGAAGGGGGGGTGGGGGGCTGCTGACATGGAAGGGGGTGGGGGGGCTGCTGACATGGAAAGGGGGGGTGGGGGGCTGGCTGACATGGAAGGGGGGCTGCTGACATGGAATGGGCTGAGGTGGCTGCTGACATGGGAAGGGCGTGAGGGGGCTGTGCTGACATGGGAGGGGGTGGGCTGCTGACAATGGGTCGGGTCTATGGGCGGCCTGGACATATGGGGGTGTGGTTCTGTACATTATGGTGGGGCTTTTCTGACATTTTGTTTGGTGGTTCTTTTGTAATTGGATGGGGGTGGTCTTTGATTCTGACCATTTGTTTATTTCCTCTGTGGTCTTCCCTTTCCTGTGCTGTAATTTGTTTTTCCCTTGCTGGTGTCCCTTATAACTTTTCTGTGGGATGCGTATGGATTTGAAGTTTATGTGTTGAGGTTTATTGTTTTTTCCGATCTTTATTTTTCTCATTTACCAATCCGTTCCTTTCGGATTTCTGACTGGCCCGAATTACTTCTTTATCTGCCTTCTTCCTCCTTCCTGGGGCGCCTCTCCTCCCATCAACGGACTACCCCAATAAACGCCCACACACAATTGACACAATAACACTTTCCCACCCCAACCCAACCCACCCCGCCCTCCAACCTAACGACCCCAACGCCACCTAGCTTATATTGTTTTAACTCTTATCTATAGTCCACAATGCGCATTGGACACCCTCCAACTGGTGGCGGAGTTCTCTAAAAACAATCTACTTCCGCCGATTCAAAACTAATCTTAGGTCTGAGAAATAGATCGCTAGTTCACTTGCGCGTGTTATCTGACCGAATATGTCAACATAAGAGCCAGCGGCTTAAACTTTCGGGAAAAGTGTTAAATGGATTAAGACAAACTCTGAGGGCTTTTGTGATCGGGGCGTGGTCTGGATGTCGATATATTATCAATGTTTTTACGTAATCATAGTGTAATTCAAAATTTCATTAAGAAATCGAGAACCATATACGGCATTCATAAGGAGTCGATGGGAGAATTACCTATTAATTCAATGTAGATGTTTAGTTCGAAGAAAGACATGGGTGAGCAAATGTGAATGTTTTGTAGTCGAGATCATGTGAGGGTGGTGTCTGTTGTTATTTGGGACTCATTGGGAAATTTCAAAGGCGTAGCGAATTAAAGATTCATAATAACAGTAGTTTAAGCTGGGAGTTAACGATTTGACTTGTCGCTGTCGATCTGTGTATTGGTAGTAATATCATGGAAAAAAAAAACACGATTAAGTTAGAGAAAGGCCATTATGTAATCACAAAGAAGGATATGAGGGAGTATACATAGGTTTAGATTGCTTTAGAGTATTAAAGAGGAGTGGTTAAATCTTTAATATATGGTTGGGTAGGGGGAGGCAGCAGAGGATGTTTAATTGTAAACTAGCTATGTATGAGAGATAATTCGGTGTTGGGAGATGACGTGTCTGATGGTAGGGTTTTAATTTACCTTAATGACTAGAAACTATGAGTGAAAGGGAGGTCTATGTAGATAAACTATGGTGTTACTGTAGCGGTGAAGGCTAATCGAGGATGAATTGGATGATCTTTTGTCAAATCTGGTGACAGAAGTGAGATTATCAGATGCCAGTGATCATTAAGTTGTACGGAGGGGTTTATCAAAAGTTGCTAGGGGTGTGGCAATGTTCATTCTTCTACATCAATAGGTCAGTCTTATGGGTGGGGTATAGAAATTCTTAGATAAGGTTTTTAAATAGATGTGGAAATTGCGATAAAAATAGGTTAAGATTTTAGTATTTGATCTGATGCCGAGTTTGGGTTGTGTAGATAAGAAGGAATCGTACCTTGCCCCTGTTTATATTTCATTCTTCAAGTCTTCTCCTATTTCTCCTTATTTTTTCTTTTATGTTCCTTTCCGTTTCCCACTTTTCCTCTCTTCTTCTCTTTTCTTCCTTTCTATTTTTTTATCTCTCTTACCTCTTCTCCTTAACTCTTTTTCACTTTTAATTTTATTCCTATCTTTCTCCTTTCTCTTATTTTATTCTTATTTTCTCTCTTACCTTTTCTATTCTTTATTTCCCCAAAATCCCTGCTGTTTTTCCTCCCCTTGGTAGGGTGAGATTGGTGGGTTATGATTGGCAGTTCATTTTTGTGGATCTTGTTATTGTTATATTTTTGTTTTTTCTATTATTTTTTTGCGACATACTTTTTTCTCATTTCTCTTTTTTTTTCTATCTTTTCTTTTCCCCTTTTCCTCTTTCATTTTCTTTCCTCGTTGTATCTTTATCTACGTTCTTTCTCTTTTCCTTTTTTTCTACTCAGTCTATTTCGGTGTCAATGGGGCTGTGGGCTGGTGTTGTGGTGGCCTGGGGTTCATTGTGTGTTTGCTTTGGCTGGTCGTCTTTTCTGTGTGAGGTCGGTGTAGCGGGGCGAAGCGATGGGGGTCATGCGAAGCTCGCTGGGGAGTCTTTTGCCACAGGTTGCACATCAGTGCGGGGTTTCTTCTGGTGGAGATATAGGATAGAGGATGGGGTTTCCTGAGTGTAGATATGAATGATATGATGATGGTTGCTTGGGAGAAATGAGATTGATGAGATGATTCTGATGATTATGATGATCTGAGGATGATGATGATGATGATGATGATGATGATGATGATGATGATGATGATGATGATGATGATGAGTTGTGCAGGCCTGATTTATATAATTAAAAATACAATAAGCAAGGTTTAACATATAACAAAAACTGTGATAGCAGTCCATTCCCTAGGAAGAACCATAAACACAGCAGCAATCAGGACAGGGTTAGGGTGAACAATGGGTATTCCTCCTTACGCGTAACCTCTCCCCCACCAGACAAGTAGTTCCATACAGGCTTTAGCCTCTTGTCCACCGCAAGCCTCGCATTGCACAGGGGAGCTGTCATGCCTGTATGCCCGCAGACCAAGCTAGACCCCAGTACTGAGGTGGGAACGGTATGATACCACACACCCACAGCAGTGGGAGCAAGCCCGGAGTGTGGTATAGCGTTGCTGGGCCTGTTGGAAGAGTTGTTAGTGTATACTTGCAGCGCTTGGGGAATGTCTGTGAGAATAGTCGTGTCCGTTTGCCAATGTTCAGGGATCCAGAGGGTAGAGTCGTCAGAGGGCAAGCCAGGTCCTAGGAAGCCAGAGGTCAGCGGAGTCGTATGCATAGCAGGGTTCAAAGGGATACCAGTAAGCAGGGATCAAAGCCAGGGAAATCCAAAGTAACACAGGAGCAGTTAATCACAGGATCACAGAGGGAGCACAGCATAGGTCAGGTACACACAGGGAAACAGGAACTATGCAGAGCGAGGAAGAGGTGGACAGACAGGGATTATAAAGGAAGGTGCACAATGACAGAGAGGGGAGGAGTAGAGAGAGAAGTGGGTCTATTTTGATCTGGTTTAAAACTGATTGGCCGGCGAAGCAACAGCAAGTAGAACAAAGTAGAACAAAGAAAAACCAGTCAAACAAATATTCAAAAGAAGACCAACAAGTGCACTGTTGAAGTGCACTTAAAGCAGAAGGGTTAACTCTAAAGAACCCTTGATGGGGGATACCGAGCAGAGCACCCCACCTAACGCCCACTGGGAGGCAAACTCTGAAACCGTCCCAGTAGACTCGGCGTATGAGTACTCTGCCTGAATACGGGAGTGCACCAGCGCCCGGAACATGGCCACGATGTTTGTTGGGATCCCCCCCTCCAAAACCTGCTTCCTGGTTTTAAATATGGCTACCTTAGCCATTGCCAGGAGCAGGTTGACCAGGAGATCCCTAGGCTTATCGTTCCGGGACACTGGGCATCCAAAAAAAAAAAGATGAGGGGAGAAGTGTAGCCAGAACTGCAGGAAAAGGCTCTTCAAAAAGGAAAAGAGGGTCTGCAGTCTGGCGCAACTCAAATAAATGTGATATGCGGACTCCCGCTCGCCACAAAAGGGACAGGTGGCGGGGGAGTCCGTGAAGTGTGCCAAGTACTCTCCTGTGCTCAGTGCACCGTGGAGAACCCTCCAACTCAAATCCCCGGCGGGACGGGGAACCAAACCTGAATAGAGTTCCTTCCACCGGGGTCTCTCGCCCTCGTTCGCAGGAAATACACGCCTCCAGATAGTATCATGGCGGGTGACAAGGGCGAGGTAGTGCACTATATGGAGCACTAGAGAATACAGGACTTTCCTCGGCATGCCGCGGAAACATGCCGGGGACATATCCCCATACCTGCTGAGGTTGGGGGAGAGAGGAGCCCGAGGGGGTTGCCGTGGCTTTGGTTCCACGCAAAGATCCGGAGAGCTGAAGTTGATAGGTTGACAAGGCTCTCCGGTCTGCAATACCCCCTCAATGAAGGTGCGTGAGTAGGGGTGGATGTCATCTTTAATCTCCCGGATCAAATGATGAGGGACGCGGGCAGTACGCAGACCCATACGGGGCGCGAGCACCTCTGCCCTAACCCAGTCTCGCTGCTCAAAGTCCAGGAGATCCCCGACTCTGGTCACCTGCGCCAGTATTAGCCGGCGGCAAATAGAGGGTGAATCTAACATCCGAGCCCCCACTGCCGGATTATACAGCAGGGGCTCGGCGAGGAAATCAACCCCCACCGCCTGTTCCTTCCTTTTCGCGGAGACCAGTTTCCAGGCCTTAAGTAAGTCCCTGTAGTATGCCGGCAGCTCCGAGAGGTCTCTACCTAAACCCTCGGGCCTGATGATAAACAGTTGCCGGTCATACCTCATATTGCGCAGCTGGCAAAAGAAACTGGTTACCAGCTGGCACCACTGCGGAGACGGATCTGCGAATAGGTATCTCTGCAGGTATTGGAGGCGGAAAGTGTGTAACTGGGAGCGGACACACACCACTCCCTGTCCACCCTCCTCCAAAGGAAGGCACACAACTCCCGCAGAGACCCAATGCTTCCCCATCCAGAGAAAATCCATCAACCTCCTCTGGATCTTGTTGATAAATTCGGGGGTCGGACCCATGGCTATCAGCCGGTGCCATAGCTGACTGGCCACCAGCTGGTTGATCACCAGGGTTCTTCCCCTGAGGGAAAGCATTCTCGACAGATACACCCAAGACCCCAGACGAGCAATGACTCGTTCCTCAAGATCACTGAAGTTTTCTGGGGCCGGGTTCTCCGCAGCAGACAGGTAGACTCCCAGATATTTGAGAGTATCGCTCCCCCTCGAGACATTACGAAACGTGGGGGGCAAAGAGTCCACCTGTAAGGGACCCACCAAAATGCCGGAGCACTTAGACCAGTTGATCCGAGCAGAAGAGGCCGCAGTGTAGACCTCTTGGCACTCTTGCGCCCGCTCTAGATCATCTAGGTCCTGGGCCACGAGGAGCACGTCATCGGCATAAGCCGACAGGACTACCCACATGTCGGGCTCCCGCAGCACCAGCCCGGTGAGCCTCCTCCTCAGTAGGCAGAGGAAGGGCTCAATGGCCAGCGCGTACAGTTGCCCAGACAGGGGGCACCCTTGACGTACTCCCCGACCAAACACAAAAGGTGCCGTCAGGGACCAATTGATCTTCACCAGACACTCTGCAGAGGCGTACAGCATCTGGAGAAAGCCCACAAATTGTGGGTCGAAGCCAAACTCCCGCAGGGTCTGCATGAGGTAACGGTGATCCACCCTGTCAAACGCCTTCTCCTGATCTAGGGACAGGAGGGCGAGTGACAGACCAGTCCTATGCGCGTGATGTAGCAAGGTCCCGGACCAGAAAAATGTTGTCATGAATACTCCGGCCCGGGACAGTATAGGACTGGTCTGGGTGAATCACCTCTGCCAGCACTGACTTGAGCCTCAGCGAGAGCGCTTTGGCTACGATCTTATAGTCCGTGCTTAGCAGTGAGACCGGTCGCCAGTTAGAGATCTGGCGGAGATCCCCCTTCTTCGACAGCAAAGACAGTATTGCCCGCCGACACGAAAGGGGCATCTCACCGGTCTCCAGGGCTTCGGCCAGGACCTCGGTGAAATCAGGTCCCAGCATCTCCCAGAAAAACCGGAAGAACTCCACAGTCAGCCCGTCTGGCCCCGGCGTTTCTCTGCGGGACATGTGACTGAGGGCTTCAGAGAGCTCGGCCAGAGTCAAAGGTAACTCAAGCCGCTCCCTTCCACCCTCGCCGACCGTGGGAAGCCCCTCCCATAAGACCCTGCATGCGTCTGGCTGGATGGACTCCGGAGAGAAAAGGTCTACGTAGAATCTCCGGGTTCTGTCCCAGATGCTCTCCGGGTCAGACAGAGGGGTACTGTCTTCTGCTAGCAAGCAGGTGATATATTTACGGTTTCCCCTCTTTTTCTCCAGCGCATAGAAGAGGCGCGACCCGCGACCCATCTCCCGAAGGAAGTGGATGCGGGATCGCACATGCGCCCCCCGAGCTCTCCGATCTTCCAAGTCCCGGAGAGCGCACTTCCTCTCCACGTACGCACACTGCAGGTATTGGTCTCCTGCCACAGACAGCCGCTTCTCGAGATCGAGCACCTCTTCCCTAAGGGCCTCGATCTCAGCATCGCGCCACCTTCTGGCACCTTTGGTGTACTCCTGACAAACGAGACGCAGATGAATCTTGCCCACGTCCCACCATTGCTCTAACATGGCAAAGTCTGATCTGCAACCTCTCCAGGCCATCCAAAAGTCTCGGACCGACGTTGCAAACCCCTTGTCTTCCAACAACGTATTGTTGAAGTGCCATTAGGCGGCTGAGGGCGCTGCTGGTAGTAGCGCCACCGTCATGGACGCACAATTGTGGTCCGAAAATGGCGCCAGCCTAATGGTACTGGACTGACTCGTGTGAAGGCTGTGGCTGGAAAAATAAAGCCGTGTCGATCCAGGACCAGGACAGCCATCACCCCCCTAAACACCCACATGTGTGAATCAGGGACTGCCTCTGGATGTTGTTCTCGCCAGACGTCTACAAGGAGTGAGGGTGGGTGATGACCTCACGGCAAGGCCGACGCGAGAACTCGGGTTGGCTCCGGGGCATTCCGGTCTTTCATTCAGAGCCTAGGGTTGCAGTTAGAAATCACCTCACCGAGACCCCGTTTTCGTCGCGCGTCACTGTTCTCCAGGTTATTCAGACATTCTGACGATGAACTGCCTTCTCAGGGGTCCGGTGGCAGGAGCATACACGTTCAAGAAATTAAACGTGTACGCTCGTGCCGGACCCTGAGATGCAACAGGCGACCTGGAACAACAGTTTTGCAAGCAGTTAGAGTAGCTCTGGTTGAAAGGACTCAGAGAACAAGTGTCACCACCCCACTAGATGACGAAGTGAGGTGGTTGAGAAGAGGACCCTTTGCCTCGCCACTACAGATGCCAGCTGCTTCAGCCTCTGGTGGTATGGGTTTCCTGCAGGATAAACTCACAGAATACTTCCCTCTGTAAAAAGGAGAGTACCTGAAAACCTGCGAAACACCGTCCTTAAGGCCATTCACGTTAAGTGTACCGATGCTCAAAGCCATTGGTGATCAGGAGTTTTGCTTTCCACAGGCGCTCAGGGAGCTACACCCCGAGAAGCCTTTATGTGGTCTCGCATCAATTTATGAAATTTCAGGACACGAAGATGGATAGGCCCAGAGATTTTGGCCTTGTGGTTAGCCCTGATGTATACTAAGAAAGAGTGGAGAATGACCGAGGCATCCTTCCACCTTCCAAGGGCCAACTGCACCTTCGTGGTTCCGTGTTTGCAGAGGGTATCCTCCAGGAAACCATCTAGCTCCTGGGAAGGGATAATGGGGGTCAAAGAGTCCACCGCCTCCGCGGTGCCAGAGGACTCCTCACTGAGTCCCAACTCCCCGAGCTCCTCTTGACTTAAAAACTGAAACCCCCGCCCTTCTCTGCGGGGGCCTTTCTCAGCCTTAAAGTGGGTCCCCTCCTCGGTGTTTCCACGAGTGGGTCCACTATATCCTCCACATCCAACCCCGGGGTGGGATGTTCAGGGGTAGCTGGTGGCAGTATCAAGGAGGTAGCGGTCTCCCTAGTGTCCTCGGGGGCCAACGAGGCACACAGTGCCCTCCTGGTCTCCTCTACCACCATGCGAACAAACGGGATGCCACGGGCGTTCGCATTAATCGCGGGAGGGCACTTTTCAGCAAGTACCTCATAGGGAGGGTCCAGCCCAGCAGTTGCCTCCAACAAAGTGCCCGACCAAAACTCCTCACCAGGACACCAGGAGAGCTCACATCTGGCATCTCCCAGATGCAAATTGAAGTGCTGGCTAAAACACCCTCACCCACACCCGCCTCCCCCACTCCATCCTCCAAACCCCCAATCACGGGGGTCAGCCCTAGCCCATCCCCTTCTTCCGGTGACACAAACCGGGGCTCAGCCTCAGGTGTGCCACCCGAAGGCGGCACAGCTGTAGGGGGATCCTGGCCGACCTCCGAGTCCCCGAAGACAACTGTGTCCGGCGCGGCAGATTCACCGAAACACAAGTCCCCGGGGGATGTTCTCCAACTGGGAGGGGTGTTGGAAGGCTCCCAAACGTCCATTTCTAGGAGCAAAGCCTCATGTTGTTGAGCACTTTGATCTTCCACTCAAGGGATGCCGGGTACCTCCTCCTACATTCCCTCCAGATCTTCGAGGGGGGGGGACTGTATATTTATGGGGTCCGGCTTACACCGGCTAATCCTAACCTGTGGGCCAGACAGGGCCACCCTGTGTGGAATTGATGTTGCATTCCGCTTCGGAGACTTCTGAGGGTGAACGTAATATGGTTCACCCTCCTCGCCCTCCTCAATCACCCTCTTGTTCTTAGTTTTTGCTTTCCTCTTCCTGGGGATTGATTCCCCAAAAAAGGGTACCGCCACCTCCTCAGTGGGAGCCTCCCACCACTTCCCCGCACCCTGTACGGTGCTTACATTGGGGGTAGGGTGCTCCTGGGGGGAGACAGCGACAACAGAGGGTGACTTCTTCAGGGTAGCTCTCTTTTCTTCTCCCTCTTTTTCCTGGGGAGAAGTGCAGACGTCACCGCCCGAGATGAGGCAGTGACATCTTCTGCGGTCCCAGGGGGGACCTGGGCCCCTGAGGGCTCCGCTGCGGTGGGCGCAGCGGCACAGGGTGTCTCCTCCCAGGGGGGGACAGCAACAACAGAGGGTGGCCGCTCCAGGGTGACCCCCTCACCCTCTCTCCGCTCCCAGGAGAGAGGTGGAGATGTCACTGCTCGAGATGGGGCAGCGACATCTCCTGCGGTCCCAGGGGGGACTTGGGCCCCCGAGGACCCCTCTGTGGTGGGCGCAGATGTCACTGTTCGAGATGGGACAGCGACATCTCCTGCGGTCCCAGGGGGGGCCTGGGCCCCCGAGGGCTCTGCTGTGGTGGGCGCAGACGTCGCTGTTCGAGATGGGACAGCGACATCTCCTGCGGTCCCAGAGGGGACCTGGGCCCTCGAGGGTTTTTCCTTCTCCCTCTGTTCTTTGGGAAGAGGTACAGACGTCACTGTTTGGGATGGGACAGCGACATCTCTTGCGGTCCCTGGAGGGACTTGGGCCCTCGAGGGCCCCGCTGTGGTGGGCACAGTGGCACCGGGTGTCTTGGCAGAGGGAGGGGAGGGTGCAGGAACTGAAGTGGGATTTCTATTCCCTTTGGGGAAACTCCTACGAGTGTGCCCCGGCTCCTTGCACAAATAACACCTAACCCCCTCTGTGCCATAGAACACAGTGTATTGAATGCCCTCGTAGGGCACCCTAAAAGACCCCTCCACAGATTCTGTGCTCCCCGGCAGCAGCAGCTGTACCTGCCGCCTAAATGAGAGCACATGCCTCAGCGCTCTATCCCTGCAGCCCAGAGGAATTTTTGTTATGGGAGATTTAATATCTCCCAGGGCTTGCAGGGGTGGGCGCATGAGGCTGTCTGGGATGAAGGGGGGCACATTGGACAGGATGATTTTTTTGCCTAACCACTCCATGGGCTCTATGGGGATGTAGGTCCCCCCTACACTGATGCCTTTCTGCACCAGGGTGTGGGTGGCAGCCAGCGTACGGAGGAAGAAAATGCCCCTCCCATAAATCTTGCTGGCCGCCACCAGAGCAGAGGGACCCACAATGTCTGCCACAGCCCTCACATAGATCTCCATGTTGAGGCCAGGTGACATTGGGCACCTCACCCCAAGCTTCCTGCTCACACCTGTGCCCATGTTGGAACTGGGACTGCAGGGGTTAAACTGACAACAGGAGCCAGGGGAGGTGTGGCCAGGGCACTGGATGTACCAGGCCTAGGGCTGTGGTTATTGATCCTAGGAGCCCCAGTTTTTGGAGTCCGATGTCCAGGTGTGGCCCCTGTTGCTGCACTAGTCCTATTCCCCACAGGCATGATAAAATAAGCCTCTAAGTAAGGGGAGGATATAGTGCTTAGGGAGAGAGATGCAGAGAGGAAACTGTCCCTTTAAGAACCAATTAACTATCTCTGTACAGGGAGGGGAAGAAAAACAGCTTTTTAAAACCAGCTGTAATCTTCTCTATTCTCCCCTTATTATTTAACACTCTCTCTTACAAGAAACCACACCACAATATTGAAGGTCTTAAAGTAAGACACAGAGCTCCCAAAAATGCAAATGACAAAAGGAAATCCGGCTTAAATTAAGGTGAAATTAGAAGAAAAAGAAACAACCAGGGGTGGGTGAGGTGAGAGGGGTTGAGACTACAGTTTCCAGCCAGCCACAGTGTAGCTTTGCTGGGTTGAATCACTGCAGCCTCTGGGTGAAAACCAAAAACGGTTTTTAAAACCTGAAAAAGCACCCAAAACCCTCTAAAAACTCACAGTATACTCACAGTATACTCCCCCACAGATCCACAGCAAAATATAACAAATAAAGAAAGAATAAAGCTGACTCCTTACCAAATGCCTGGGAGCTCTTCACACACGCTTCTGAGTGAGAAGCTGGAGATAGGTCAGGCAGAGAAGAGGAGGAGACAGAAGGGGCAGTCAGGGGAATGGCCTATACAGCTTGGGAGGCGGAGACAGGGGGAACCTGATAAGAAGAGTCTGTGCGCGCACCCCCTGTAAGCTGGGGATGCGCGCTCACAGGTTGCAACACAGGCCCGGCCTGCACGGAGCAGGGTAAGACCGCAGGAGGGTGACGAAGCCAGGAGGAGGGGAACACAAGCGAGGGCTGTGCCCGCACGATGGCCAGCAAAGGCAGAGAGGAGCATGCACGCGCGTCCCCCGTGGGCTGAGGGGGTGCACGCACCGGATGCGTCACCAGGCGCGCGTAACGCCGTGCCGCGGGCACCATGCGAAGAGGAGTCAATGGGACGGATGGCACCACAGGGGAAGGTAAAGGAGCTACCGCGGGGGAGAGGGAGCGGGGCTAAGGGAGCGCGTGAGTATGTGAGACTTTCAAGGAATGCGCTGCAGCAAGGGGAGAGAGGTAGAAGATGAAGGAGAGGAGTGGGAAGGAGTAGAAAGGGTAACAGGAGATGGTAGAGAGGGACAAGGAGAGGAAGGAATCTCCTGAGTTGTCACAGTATCCCCCCCTTGAGGATCAATCTCCGAGTGATCCAACCACGGCTTAAGGGGGAATTTCTGGTGAAACTGGGAAAGCAACATTGGGGCGTGGACGTGATGTGCCGGTACCCAGGAATGTTCCTCAGGACCTTAGCCCTTCCAGTGTACTAAAAACTGAAGTCCTTTTTTGGAGACACGCGAGTCGATGAGAGACTGTATCTCATACTCCTGTTGACCAGGGTGGACACTGGACTAGGTCTCAGAGAGGGATCCGGGAAATGAGGGCTGGACACAAATTCCTTAAGGAGGGAAACGTGAAAGACTGACGGAATTTTCATTGAGGAGGGAAGCTCGAGGCGATAGGCTACCGGATTAACCTTCTCTAGGATTTTGAATGGTCCCAAGAATCTAGGAGACAGTTTGGGTGAAGGAGTTTTGAGCCTAATATTTTTGGACGACAGCCAGACCAGATCACCAGGTTTGAACGAAGGACCTTTTTGGCGGTGATGATCAGCCTTGATCTTTTGCTTGGCCACCGCAGACCGTAAGGACTTGAGAATCTTTTTCCAGGATTCTTGCAAGTTGGTGATATGAGAGTCGGCTGCAGGAACACCAGACGGAGAAGGTGAGAGAGGGAGACTACTGGGGTAGTTTTTTAAAAGGCTGAGAAATAAAAAGGTACATTTTTTTTTGTTTGTTTCAAAAAAAAATTATTAGGCATTGATACAATACACATTAATACAGAAATATCTTGTCCTAATACAGGGTTTATCTTTTTGTCGTTAACAGAGAAAGTCTCAACGCTACCCCGACGCTTCTCCTTAGGGTGATAGGGCTAGCGTGAGGGTGGAAACAGAAACAAAAAGGGGATAAACGAGGGGGGGGGGGGATTGGTTCCGTCCTCAGTTTCCGGTGTTGGGTTTCTTTCATGTCTCATCTATTGCTTCTTAGGGGTAGGCAAGGTTTAATCTGCTGTTTGGGTCAGCCATGGTTCCCATATTTTATAGAAGGACACCGTTGTCCTTTTCAGAAAGGCTGTTAGCTTCTCCATTACCATTACCACTTGTATTCTTTTCTTTACTGTTTGCTTAGACACCTTCTTCCATGAGGCGGCCACCGCACATCTATCCGCCATGAGAATGAAGGAGATTAATTTTCCTATTGGTCGGTCAATGTTCTCTATTGGCCTGGCCAATAAGTAGGTCAGCGGGTCAATGGGTATTATGAGGCCTGTGACCTCTTTTATTATATTTTGTATGGTTTCCCAATATTTCTGAATTTCCAGGCATGACCACCAGATATGGGCCATGTCTCCCTTTTGACTGCAGCCTCTCCAGCATAGATCGGAGGCCAGAGGGTAGATTTGATTTATTCTGACTGGGGTAAAATACCAGCGAAACAGTATTAGAAAAGGTACATTTTAAAGTTTTCCCAGTTCCAGCAAGTACTCACTATACCTATAAAATTATACCCTGTACAGCATTGCATGTATTGTCAGGGCTACAGTATATAAAAATTAAATATAAGAAGATAGATAGATTACAGTAGTTTATGTTGTATTCATTAAAAAGTTGTATTATACTTGAAATAAATATAATACAACTTAATCCTTTCAACAGCAAGAACTCATTATCTACTTGAAGGCAGGTAGATGATTAATTTTAATCCCCCTTCAAAGTACAACCGTTCTCCTCATCGTGGTGTTGGGGGTGGCAACGGTATACTGTAAGTATGCTGGCTAAATTGCCCTGGGGAAAGACCTGGCAACATACCCCAGTATTTTACCAATCTAATTCTATGGATCAACAACTCAACAATGATTCCAACATGGTACTGGAAAGTGGGACCCCTAGGCTGGAAGGTACCCAAAATGCGACTGGGGAAGAGCAAGGAGGAGGTCGAAGTAGCTGGGCAGTGATGACGCGGATAGGATAAATCCATTGGGACTCCCATCTGCTGATGTGATGATCTACTCTGCGCTGCACAAAACCATACAAGATTGGAACGTGGAATGTAAACGGCCTGAACGCAGGAAAATTGGATATTGTGAAAAGGGAAATTAATCGAATGAACATCTACATATTGGGCATCAGTGAAATACATTGGACTGGCAATGGCTTCTTCAATTCCGACGAGCACACAGTGTATTACGCTGGCAATGACACCACCAGACGGCGAGGAGTGGGCTTTATCGTGAACAAGAAAATTGCCAAAACCAACGAGAGTTAACAGGCACTCAGCAACCGAATAATGACCTTCTGAATCAGAGGGAAACCTTATGACATCATGGTTCTGCAAATATACTCCCCAACTGCAGACGCGCCTGAAGAGGAAGTGGAAGAGTTCTATGATGAACTTCAGGATGCACTTAGCCGCACCCAATAAGGACATTAGCTACATTATTTATTGGTGATTTCAACTCCCAAGTGGGAACTAGGGCAGAACCCGAAATTGTTGGAAGATTCGGTTTAGGAGTGCGGAATGAGGCTGGAGACCGACTGGTTTAATTCTGTCAAGAACATCGACTAACTATCACCAACACTTGGTTCAAACAACCCAAACGGCGGCTGTACACCTGGACATCACCAAGTGGAGAACACAGAAACCAAATCGACTACATCCTGTGTCAGAAGAAGCGTCAGAGCTCGATCTTGGCTGTGAAGACATACCCTGGTGCTGATTGTGGATCAGATCACCAACTGCTGGTAATCACAGTCAAACTCAGATTCTGCAACACCAAACAAACGGCAGCCGCAAAGAAATTCGACACAGACAAGATCAGCCCCGGCTATGCAGTCGAAGTAAAGAATAGATTCAACCTCCTCGCTACAGAAGAAAAGCACCCAGACGAGATGTGGGAAGAAGTGAAAGCATGCATTATCGAAACAGCCTTAGAACATGTCCCGTACAAGAAACCATCGAAATCAGCCCAGTGGATTTCCGATTCGACCATCAGCATCACAGAAGAAAGAAGAAAGGCCAAAGCAACTGGGATCAGAGAAGATTAGAGACGGCTGAATGCAGAATTCCAAAGAGAGGCCAGAAAGGACAAAGAGAACTACTGGAATGAATAGTGCCAGAAGATGGAGGAAGCGAGCAGGAAAGGTCATACATGAGAACTCTACACCCACATGAAGAGGGCACGGTCAACATTCAAGGCTTGGAAGGCAACAGTTCGTGGGAGCAATGGCCAGGGATTGCATGACCAGCAAGCAATATGTGATCGGTGGAAAGAATACACAGAGAGGTTGTACAAAAGGGAACATAAGAACCATCCGGCGGAGGAGAATGAGTCACTGGAACTGGAGCCAGATATTCTGGAGGAAGTAGTCGTATGGGCAATGAAGCAATTAGCCAACCGAAAAGCCCAGGAATTTACAGCATACCAGCAGAATTGCTCAAGCCTATATCAGCGGCAGCATTAACAGCATTATGTCAACACATATGGAGCACGTGTGAGTGCCGAAAGGATAGAAAGAGCTGTATTCATCCCAATTCCGAAGAAGGGTGACACAAAGTATTGCTCGAATTACCGCACCATAGCCTTGATACCACACGCAAGCAAAATCCTTCTGAAGATTATCCAACAATGCTTAAGTACAACCGTCGATGGGGAAATTCCAGATGTGCAAGCTGGCTTCAGGAAAGGCAGAGGCACTCATGATCACATTGCCAACCTTCGATAAATTATGGAAAAAAACAGGGAGTATCAGAAAGATCTCTACATGTGTTTCATCTATGTAAGGAGGCAGGGGACTTGCCGCCCTCGGCGCACCCTCCCCTTACCTCCACAGCCTGCCACTGCTCCCTCTCTCCGGTCTCCACGGCATCAGCCACAGCGCATCTGCGCACTGCCCCCTCGCTCCCCCACGGCTCTCTCACGCCGCCGTCACGCTCATTGAGTGCGCGCTCCATCAACTTACAGAGTGCGCGCCTCACAGGATAATTTATTCACCCCACTCCACGCTATGCTGCGTCCACTGCCTGACCCAGAACCCAGGCACTAATTCCCCACTGCTCTAGCTGCAGCAGGACAGATTATTACCTGCTGTCCTATCACAGGAGGCTCCTCGGCTCACCTCTGCCTTTCCCCCTCCTCTGATTGGTCTTCCTCGCTTTATTACTCCTGTGATTCCTGTGCAACCTCGCTCTGCATAGTTTCATTTGCCTTGTGCTGTTGGATACTGTGCCTAGCTCCCTCTTACGTTTCAGATCTTGTTACCGAACCGGCTTGTCTTCTTACCCTCTCTGGCTCTACGACCCTGGCTTCCATTCAAACTCGCTTACCTCTCGGACCCCTCGAACTCGGCTCACGGACACCTTCGATTCGGATCTCTCCAACCCACGACCCTTGGCTTCAGACTCCATTATGGTACCTTCTCTACGTCCGGATCTGGCAAGTACTACGACAAGCTCCTTGTACCCTGGTCTTGGCCAAGCTACCAAATCCACACTCCGGGAACGCTCTGACTACTGCGGGTGCGTGGTTACTCACTCTCCACCTCAGTACTGGGGGTTAGTCTAGTCTGCGGGTAGCACAGCGTGACAATCTATTATTCAAAGGTGTTCAATGTAATTCAGCACAACAAGCTCTGGACCTGCCTGAAGGAAATGGGCACACCACCACACCTGACCGAACTCATAAGATCACCCTATCAAGATCAAGAAGCTACAGCCTGAACGCCATACGGAGACAAGGATTGGATCAAGATCGGAAAGGGCACATGCCAATGATGCATCCTATCACTAGCAGCTTTCAACATGAATATACAAGCTGCCATGCGGCGAGAAGGCCTGGATAATCCCAAGATTGGTGTGAAAATAGGCGGCAGAAACATGAACAACCGTGATATGCCTATGATACCACGGTGCTGGCTGAAAACAAGAAGGATCTTGAACATCTGATCATGAAAGTCAAAGAAGAGTGAGAAAGTTGGACTGCGCTTGAACCTTAAGAAGACAAAGATCATGACAACTGCAAACAATGCGAACGTTAATATAGAGAGCAACAATGAAGAAATTGAAGTGGTTAAAGATTTCATCTTTCTTGGCTCCAAAATTGATTGCGATAGCGACTGCACCCCTGAGATAAAGAGACGGCTGACACTTGGAAGAAATGCGATGTTCAGTATGAACAACATCTGGAAGAGTAAAGACATCAGCCTTTTCGTGTGCACTGCTGTACTCCACGCGGCATGAACGCGGCCAATCGCCCCAGGCACAGGTGTTTATCGCGGTTGCTTTGTTTGAATTTCATGGATTGTGTGCAATTAAATGCAATGAAATGAATGAATTGTAATGTGTACAGTACTGTGCTACTGTGTCAATTTCAGGTGTTTAAAAGCCAGAACACTAAAATGCTATTTTATGCACTCGCGTCTTAAGGCGGTACGGTTGGAAGAAATCCTGCGCCATGATATGGGTATTCCGAGGTATACACCACGTGATTTGTTAAAATAATGGCCGCTGCATCTGTATGGCTGCGAAACCTGGACTCTGAGAAAGGCAGACAGGCGAAAGATCAATGCATTTGCACTGTGGTGCTGGAGACGTCTGATACGCATTCTGTGGACAGCCAGAATAACGAACCAAGCAGTTCTGGAATGGATCAAATAGAAAATCTCACTGGAGGCCAAGATAACAAAGCAAAAGCTCTCCTATTTTGGTCACATCATGCGAAGCAAGTCACTTGAGAAGGATGCCATGCTTGGAATGATTGTGGCAAAAGAGGAAGAGGCCGCCCAAGAACTCGCTGGCGAGAAACCACCAAGAAAGATACTGTCGCGGCCGAGTTTATTCTTACATTTACCCGGTCTCGGCCGCGACAGTAACCTGTCCTTGTGACCTTGGGCAAGTCACGTTATCTCCCTGTGCCTCAGGCACCAAAAAAAACCCCATAGATTGTAAGCTCCACGGGGCAGCGACCTGTGCCTGCAAAATGCCTCTGTAAAGCGCTGCGTACAACTAGCTGCGCTATACAAGAACATGCTATTATTATTATTATTATTATTATGGCATTCGGACAACTAAAGTACATACTGTAATATAGTTTAAAAGGCAGGGTAATTGTTCTCTGCTAGCATTCAGTTAGATTCTTCAGATGTCCAATCTATTACAAGCAAATCAATCCTGAATTGAATTCATTCTGCTCAATCTAATATTAATGAGATAAATTGGCACTGGGAATTTTCAAGGCTACCAAGCATTTAACAATTTAAAGATAAGGACTAATAGGACACATTGAATTACTGCCACTTAAATATTCTAATTAGATGTTCATTAGACATTTCTTTAGAAAGTGTTTGATGTTTAACATGATTTTACACCTGACACATTCTTCTCCAGGCTTCATTTTTTTGTACTGCAAAAACTTGGTTCATTAGAAGCATTTTCCACTTATTCAATTATACAGTAGACTGAAATAAATATTGCACTTCTAACATTAGTAGGTTAATACCTTTCTGGAATTGCAGTGAATGACCCCAAAGTACAAGGGATTCTATTTAACGCTTTGAGTGCCACCACTTCTCCGAAACATTGCAATAATTTGATCTCTCCATTGCAGAAATTAAATGATCATGACTTTTTTCCTTTAGATAGCCGCTAATTGAATGAAAGGGTTAAACCAAACTACATGGTTTGTTGGGGGTATAAGGGGTGTGTGATGGGGGTAGATGCCCAGCCTGGGTGGTTAGGCTTTGGGAGGAGTTAACCCCTTCATTACCTTAGTGGTTACTATCGCTATGGTGTGACGAAATGGGGTAACCAGGCTCTCAAATAAAGGTTAAGCCCATTTTTGGTTACTCCTGAACCGAGTATAAGGGTTCAAGAGTTAGCTCTTGAGCCCAGTAACAATGTATGTTTCAAATGAACTTTGCGCAATTAAAGTATTTTTTGTGTTTTCATCTTTCCGGGCATGTCAGCGAGCAGGGATTGCTAGGGGATGAGTTTCAAGGGGGGTTTTGCAGGGAAATTGTTGTCAGAATGTGCCTAGGTAGTCGGGGTCCAGAGTTGTCGGTTCCCCATAAAATGTACCTGGAATTATACAACAAAAAACAAAGAAGCCCAGTGCTACTTCCAATATGACAAAAATACACAGTGAAATACCTATATATTCTCTTGAAAAAGGATCATTTAGTTTAACCCTTTGGCCAAAGCATCTTAAGCCTGCTGCCACTTTCAAGGCATGACCATTAGTAGGTCCCAACATTACCTGAGTTAAAATTCTTATTTACCTCTATAATTAAAAGAATGATCACAGTTGATCTGTCATAACCCAGCAAAATGAAACTGACCTACCAACTTGTAAAGGGGGAGGGGTAAGATTAATCCCTGGGGGGGAAGAACCACTAACCTCCAAAAACAGCTGAGACCAGCTGGACAAAGTTAATAACACACAGTTACCCAGCAAGCTCTAGAAACTTCTCCAAATTACCACATAATATATATATATATATATATATATATAGAACACACAAATGAAAAGGACAAAGACAACCCCCTTGTTAGCACTCTAAATTACACCTAAAGAAAATCTACTAATAAAGATTATATTGCAAGAACCAGATGCACTGCAGAGTCAGAAAAATGAACAAGATTTTATTGAAATAACAGCAAGACACACTAACTTAAAAACATGAATATACTAAAGACAGCCTAACAAAATATATGTATCAAAAATATATTGGATAAAAGGGGGACTGTTAATCTAGTGAATGAATTCTATTTTACCTCAAAAAAACTAAAATGTGTCTAAGTGAATATAAATTGTAACACAAAAGTAGTTTAATATAACCCTTGAAGGTAATACAAAATATTATAAATCCCTACTGGCATGAATGCCTAATAGAGAGATATACGATGGATTGTGGCATGGAGGAAAAGTATATAATCAATGACCCAGTATACAGCCAGGAAAAATAATATATTACCAAAAATAAAGGGGGGAGAGAAAGGCAAACAGGGAAAAAAATGATATAAAAATAATAATCATACCCTGCCTAGCAATTCCCCAAAAAAAGAAAACAATGAGAACTGATGCAGCAAACAAAAAAAATAAATATATATATACCTATTAATGACATGCTAACAAACAGAGTCATACAAATGGAAAATACAGCAGTGCATAGCACTGCAAGGACAAGTAATGCCCAGACAGCAAAGAGAGTTAATACTCAGCTGTAGCAGGGTTGCGTGAGGCATGTGTCCATCAGATTGTAGAAGGTTTGTTCCAATGTTTGTGCATAGCAGAAATAAAGAGAATCAAAAAATGCTGCAACAGATCCTTCACAAGTCCATCCAAATAAAGATTACATGGGGGTTGACAAATCACCAAAAAATCTACTCGCCACACAAAAAAATCTACTCGCCACCTAGTACCAAACGTATGCTGCTTGGGCCAATAGGAGCTCGCCACGATGTTAAATCCACTCGCCCGGGGCGAGCAAATGTATAGGTTTGTCGAACACTGTGTATATATATATATATATATATATATATATATATATATATATGTATATATGTATATAAGTGTCAAAAGGAGTGCTACTGGGCGTGGCTAAATGTATACAACAAAAAACAAAGAAGCCCAGTGCTTCTTCCAATATGACAAAAATACACAGGGAAATACCTATATATTCTCTTGAAAAGGGTCATTTAGTTTAACCCTTTGGCCAAAGCGTCAAGCATGCTGCCAGTTTCAAGGGATGACCATTAGCAGGTCCTAACACTACCTGAGTTAAAATTCTTATTTACCTCTATAATTAGAAGAAGAATTATCACAGTTGATCTGTCGTAACCCAATCATGCCTGATTCCAGGATAAAGGTACAGTAGGCACATTGTCCCACAATATCCACCCTTGAAAATGCAAGCATGAATAACCGGTGCAGTACCCTGCTTCAGCATAGCCCAGAAAGTGGAATGGGACACAGGGATGAATAAGTGTCCCTGTAGCTGAGGGGAATCTCTAGGTTAAGTGGGGTACCCCAGTTAGTGCCCAGGTAGCCCAGAACCTGTATCTGATTTGTCAGATGCCCCAACCGTAGATAAGGTTGTGGGGGGAGTCTCATAGTCCAGGCTAAGTCCACAAGATAGTGTGTGGGGAATAAAGGCTGACATAAATTCAAATACATCTTTCTGTTCCCTATACCCAGGGACTTAGGGATGTATTAAAGTATATTTTATTAATACTGTGTTAATACTGTAATGTACTGTTGTGTTCTGTAAGGCACTGGGACGTTCGGAACCGATGCCCAAACAGACTGTTAGGGCTAACCCATAGGCACCAGTAAGTCTGCTGGACATGGGAGTTCAAAGTAGCCAGACATGCCAAAGGTGTGAAAGCCATTTGGGTGGCAGGGAAGGACTCAAGTACCCAAGTCCGGGGAACAATGGCAGTCGTCCGGGCTGCCATTTGTTCTGCGGAACGCGTAGATGCGAAACGCGTAGAGTCCTGGTTGCGAGTGATCAAGCGAAGGGATCCCTAATGGTCTACGTCACCACGTACGGACGTTGACAACGGGAGTTGGAGGAATGTGGAAGTGCCAGCAAAGGAACAACGCAGAGAGCTGACAGTGCACCAGCACAGCTGCAGAAGCCTGCATACCCACGAGACCACTTCCTCCATCGGCGGATATATGCCTGTGAAGTGTATCGTACAATGCCCAGGAAGAGGGTTACTATGGAGTAGCCCCCTGTTATTGTGCTGTCTTTTATGAATAACGTGACAGCGTGAATGAACGTCACCAGCCATATACCTGGCAAACCTATGTTTATGCTTGCAGTGCAGCAGTGAAGAGGTTAAGTTTCAGTTGAGAAGGGCTGCTTAATTAGTCTGACCCCAGCTGCATAATCAAGGTGTTTTAAAACCCCAAGACTGTACACACATGCAAGCTAGCTGGTCAGGAGACAGGACTGAAATACTGAAGAGATTACTGCTATAAGGTCTGTTTTCAAAGTACATGTGTGATGAACTGTCTGTGTCCTGCATGCTGAAGAGAAGCTGCTTTGTTTTCTATGCTGAAGAGAAGCTATTTTGTTTTTGTCTGCTGAAGAGAAGCTATTTTGTTTTTGTATGCTGAAGAGAAGCTATTTTGTTTTTGTGTGCTGTATGCTTTTAAGGCTCAATAAACAAGCCTTATCAAGAGAACCCGCGTGTGTGGTTGCATGTACCCTGCAACAAATACATTAGTGACAACCTACAATATCGTGTCTTTTCTGGTTTTGTTTCATATTATCTACCATCTACGTGAGACAAGAGGGGGAATTAACCCTCAGTTATCTGGACCTTAGTGAGATCCTATTCAGGAGTCTCCCTCTGGGGCTTTGAGCCAGAACACATATCCCTGTTCTATGTGAGTGCACACTTATTTGAAGTGATTTGTTCCAACTGCAAGCAACTATCAGTATTACATTATTGTGTGTTTTTCAGTTTTTTTTCTTTATTTTATAATATGTATTTCCCGGTTTACCGCCCTCCCTGAAGAGAAGGATGCCTTCATCTTGCCAGGGGTAAGAAAAACAATTAGTAATTTAATATTATGTATTTTACTGTACATGTAGGTTGCCTCCAAAGACATGACTGTGCGCTAAATGTAACACAGTATTTCTGTATATTAGTGGAACTAATATTTGCTCTATTATGTCTTTTCCCTTCCTCCCAACTCAGTATAGTAAATAATTTTTCACCTCAAAATATGGAAACCGGACCATTCAGGACCTAGATATTCTCCTTTGCTTCTACTAAAGTAGAAGTAACGTACTGTAGAGAACAGTAACCCAAGTTAAGCACTCAAACTCACACTCTGATAGATAAATGGTAGTAATTAAAAATTGTTTATTAACGCAACATACTAAAATAATGGGTGTTAAAACGACAAACTGAACGCACAGTGGATCTAGTACTGAGTTCAGTGTATACTCAGGATCCTGAAAACAATGGTGGATGATCAGTTATGTTCCTAATCAGCCACTGACAACGGTCCCTCTTAAATGGGATCAGCTTATAATGTGGATAGAAAGGGGAACAGGGGAGCAGCACTGATTATTTATTCTGAGGCTGCGGCCATGGTGATCGCGACGGCGCGCAAGAGGGCGCGCGCGGCATGATCACATAGATGTGCCTCTATGAGGCTGTCTTTAGAGCGCGCCGAAGCGCATGGGAGCAGAGGCGCCGGCGCTCGCGATGCAGGAGGGAACAGAAAAAACTGTTTTCACGGGCGGCAGCCGGGTCACGTGAGCGGTTCGCCCAATAAGGGCAAACCAGCTCCGTGACATCATGGCCACGCCCCCAGACACGCCTCCCCATCTCCTCTGCATGCAGGACACAGATCTCTCCTGCTGCAGGTGGCAGGGGGAGGAGCTGAGTGAACGCTTGCGCCCTCTCCAGTGTTCACCATGGCCGCGACCTTACTGTTTATACAGTGTATGATGGTCAAAATCACTTCTTGTATACAGGTATTGTAACCTATGTACAGTTGATCAAAAGTATTTCTGTACTCAGTCATGCGATGTTCTTTCAGTCTAATGTCCCAAACAGCAGACAGTACATGACTCACGAGTGTGTATCTAATAAATATAAGAGTATGATCACTCGTGTGTATTCCTTTTGTCCGTGATTTGATTGCCTCTAGTCCATGTATGCACATACAGCGAAACCCATGTGGAGTCTATAGTTGGTAAAGGTGAGGTACCCATTCTCAAACATACAGGCAAGGTACAGGATAATATTTCCACTATTAAGTTAAAGCGGCATTGTTCTGTACTTAGAGCATTGCCTTGCTATTGATACTTAGGCAGGCATGTCTAGGGGATCATAGAACAAGTGATAATGTATACTGTATGACCCTTAGCAATGAGATTCGTACTGGTTCTGTACACAGAGAGCGTTCTCACTCAATCGGCAGGCGATCGGGTTAAAAACATCTGGTATTTGACTGAAGGTGACTCTGGACGTCGGTCTAATGCCGAGGAAGGCAAAGTCAAAATCCTGGAACCCGAAGACCGGCTGAGTTGCAGCTATATTGATCACTTGTGATTCTACAAGCCCCAATCTACCAGCTGACAGGTAGGTAAGCAATGTATAGCTAGATGGCTATCAAAGATCAAGATCAAAATGTGACCTGGAGTAACCCTGATAGAGCATGTGATGTGTACAGGTTATGTAAGCAGTCAGCAGATGGTGACGCTGTCTAGAGATATTTTGTATAGGTGGCGAACATAGAGCTGAACACAGTGTGTCCAATAAAATGAAAGGTAGCTTAGGAGCTGAGTATTATAAATCTCGTGTATATAGCAAGCTCATGGTGTTTCAACATCTACTGGTGGCAACCCATATTGATGAATGGGTACACATATACCACCAAGTAGAGGGAATGATCTGAATCTATGATACGATTTCCCTCATGCAGATGAACACTCTAGTCACAGAAAAGCGGGATGGCAACCCATATTCATGAATGGGTACGAGAATACCATCCCACACGTATAGCTAGTATATATAGAGATAGTTCCCCCTTATAACTGGTAGAGGTCCCGGGTGTCCATTGGGGCACACCTGGAGACTATATGCTGCAGTTGCAGAGAGCCGCAGATACTCACCGTGCGAGATCAGTGAGGTACGTGCACGTCTGAGAAATTTCTCAGGCAAAATTGTGATCATCGAGCTTGTCGAGCTACTAGGCGTCGAGCACCTTCAATGTACAGCAGGTTTTTGTGGTCAGTTAATATTGTATGGTGACTGGGTTTTCTGTACCTTCGACGAGGTGTCTCCACTCTTCCAATGCCATCTTCATGGCTAGGAGTTCCCGATTGCCTACGTCGTAGTTCCTTTCGGCGGAAGACATTTTTTTTATAAAAGAACGTGCATCGGTGCAGTCTGGCTTGAGGGGTCTTCTTCTGTGACAAGATAGCTCTGGCCCTGATGTCGGAAGCGTCCACTTCTAATGTGAAGGTCAAGTTTGGATCTGGGACGTAGGATGGGTGTAGAGACATAGGCGGTCTTTAGACTGTTGAAGGCTTTGGTAGCGGCAGCAGACCATGAGGCGGGATCCGAACGTTTTTGTGTCAGGGCCGTAATGGGTGCTACTACCGAAGAGAAATTCTGGATGAATCTGCGGTAGTAGTTGCTGAATCCTAGGAAAAGTTGCACAGCTTTTAAAGTTGTGGGACAAGGCCAATCCAGGGCCGCTTTTACCATGGCAGGATCCATGGCAAGGCCGGTGTTGGAGATGATGTAACCCAGGAATGCTGTAATAGTTTGGTGGAACTGACACTTCTCCAGTTTAGCGAACAGGTGGTTTTTTCGCAGACACTGGAGTACCTGCTTGACATGACCCAAATGTCCGTGTACGGATTTGTTGAAGATTAATATATCGTCCAGGTAGACTACAACATGTTGGTTAAGGAGATCTTCATTGACAAAGTCCTGGAATACGGCCAGAGCATTGCAAAGGCCGAATAGCATAACGAGGTACTCTTAATGTCCATCCCTGGTGTAGAAGGCTGTTTTCCACTCGTCACTTTGGTGGATGCTCACCAAATTTAGGCTCCTCGCAGGTCCAATTTGGTGAAGATGGTGGCCCCCTGTAGTCGGTCGAAAAGATCGGAGATAAATGGTAGGGGGTATCTGTTTTTGATGATGATCTTGTTGAGACTCTGATAATCAATGCAGGTCTAAGGAATCCTTTTTTCTTCACAAAAAAGAACCACACCCCCATGGGGGATGAGGATTTCCGAATGAACCCCTTTTGTAGCTTCTCCTGAATATAATCTTTCATGACGTTGGTTTCCAGAAAGGAGAGTGGATAAGAGCATCCTCTCGGGAGTACTGAGCCGGGCAGCAGATTGATGGGGCAATAGAATGGACGATGAGGTGGCAGACCCCCGGATCGTACCATGTCAAAAACGTCCCGGAATTCAGCGTAGACTTCAGGTACGCATTTTCTCTCCTCTTCTGGTACAGTAACCCCGCATAATTTTTTGGCGGTGGTACCATAGTTATTGAGGCAGTGAGAACTCCATTGAAAAGGTACTGCGTCAGTCCAGTCTATACACGGGTTGTGTAACTGGAGCCACGGAAGACCAAGAATCACATTAACCGAGGGGGTATGGATGGAGTCCAACTGGATTCTCTCCGTATGATCCTCACCTGTGCGTAGTTGATAGGGTGCGGTTTGTAGGGAGATAAATGCTGGTTGTAGAGGTCGACCATCAATGGCTTCAAGGCGGCCCATAGGGTGTTTCTTGTGTATGGGGGAATCTTATTTCTCTCGGCAAACCCCTGATCTATGAAGTTGTCCCCCGACCCAGAATCCAGAAATGCCAGTGCAGTAGTGTGGAAATCTTCGCCAGTTAATGTGACAGAGACTAAAATCCTAGTTGGCAATTTTTTTTTGTAATACACTGAAAGCCAGACAGAACCCCTGTAGATAGCACTCTAATCCGGTGTGAGATTGTGATTGACTTAAAATATCTTTATTAATAACAACTTCATTAAAATATTGGGGTTTAAAACAATAATTAAATAATACCAAGTGTTGCTAGCTCTTGGAATGAGTTGTTCCAGAGGAGTATACAATTATTGGTTAATATCCAGTGTTGGGATAATCACTGGCCCTAGTGTTCCTCATATGGAGTGAATGAACTAGAGATGGTTGTGAATGGAACGGCAGTTTGGACCACATGTGTAGTGCCCCAGTAATTGAATACTAATAGATGTACTGGTTTAGTAGACCTATACTGTGCTGCTATGTGCTGCAGCCATTAGTACATTATTGATTTGGGTAGAGCAAATCTGGGTTAATGTGCATCTAATGGTGTTCACTGTCACCAGCATTGGAGATGGTGATGCGTGAGTGCAAGTTGGTTATACTTTAAACACGTGTGAACCCCAGGTGTGTGGTAACAGATCTAGAGTTAACAATAGTATTCATGGATATATTACTGGTAAGTATTGTAGCGCTGCTGAAACTCCTGTATGATCAAATACTGAGTTATCAGCTAAATACTGCTCCTTGTAGTGTTAATAGACCGGTCATCTGTGAAAGACCTTTCCCTAATTGGTGCAGTACTCCTCACATGTGGTAATGGTCTGGCACTCCAGAGGTGAATTGCTGGATGGGGTGCCGTTTTGCTCACTAGATTGTGTCCTATAAGCAATATGCTGTGGTAGGATATGATTACTATAGCCTTGACAAAGCACTCGCGAAACGCGCACGTCGGCACCACGTGACCACGTGCACGCGCGGAGCCCTAGTTCACGGACGCTGACCCAGTGTTACTTAGGAAGTCAGCGTGGCTCTGCTCCTGCACATTTATGGGCTGATTATAGACCTGACGGTCTTAAGAGTGAACTTATAGGAACGGCACACTGTTTATCTGGCAGTCTATCATTGTTACAATTAGGGAAGCCTGAATGCTAATATCCAAGAGCTAGCAACACTTGGTATTATTTAATTATTGTTTTAAACCCCAATATTTTAATGAAGTTGTTATTAATAAAGATATTTTAAGTCAATCACCATCTCACACCGGATTAGAGTGCTATCTACAGGGTTTCTGTCTGTCTTTCAGTGTATTACTTTACATGCCCCTTGCAGCACCATTTCCTCTGTTCATAAATAAGCTGCAGCGGGGGTAAATCATATGTATATAAAAAAAAAATTTGAATAGGAGAAGTGGCCAGTGTTTCCAGTGTGAGTCTCCTGGCTCTCACTGGGATGTGGCGTTTCTCCACTTGTTTGGGCAATTGAGTGCCTGGTGTCCTGCGTTGCAACAGTACAGGCAGACTCTAGCACTACGTCAGCGCTGTTTCTCAACGGAGGACAGCTTGTTGCCACCGATTTGCATGGGTTCCTCGACATCTGGAAGGAGTGGTTCAGCCATACCTGTGTAGAAACTGTGGGATCTTGGGGTACCTTGCCGATGCCAAGTTCTTTCTGCTCTCCTCTCCTGCAGTCGCTGGTCAACAGGATGCACAGGCGATGCGTTCCTTGAGGTCCGTGGGACGCTCTTGCGCGGCGAGCTCATCCTTCAGGGACTCCGAAAGGCCTTGCCAGAAAGCGGCTGTCAGTACTTCGACGTTCCATCCAGTCTCGGCGGCAATAGTGCGGAACTCGAGAGCATATCGGGTGACGGGACGATTACACTGGGAGATATGCAACAAGGAAGAAGCAGCCTTTACCTTTCGTCCAGGCGTGTCGCACACTCTGCGGAACTCCTGGGTGAAAATTCCGATATCATTAGTGAGATCCGATCTCCGTTCCCAGATGGGTGAGGCCCAGGCAGGGCATCATCGATGAGTGTAAAGAATCGGGGAACACGTCCTTTGCACGTCCTTTGCGCACCCCCGCTCTTATAGTGTGCCGCGCAGCTCTTATAGTGTGCCACGGAGCTTAGCTCTGTCCCCTCGGACGCGCCGTGCTTCTCTCACGCGCGGCACACACACGGGACGATATGCACAGCTCCCCAGCTGCGTGGCAAGTACTCATTAGCCTACTTGTCTCCTGCAGCCAATCCTTGCCTCCGTGGATGCCGCTCCTCCGCTCCAATTCCTTTGCTACTGGTTCCTGTTCCTGTTAAATACCCTGCAGTTCCTTTCACACATCACTGAGCATAACTTGTTGTAGCCTTGAGCTCCTGCGTCCATTGTGCCTTGCTCCCTGTCCTGTGTTCTCTTGCAGTTAACCTTTCATGTACGAACCCGGCTTGACTTTGGAACCCCTCTGGATACTGACCCCGGCTTACCCTCGACTCTGTGGATATCTCCAACCCTGACCACGGACCACCACGATTCTGACCTCTCCAACCCCAGACCACGGCTAACGGACTTGACTATTCTGAACTCTCCATTCCAAGACCTTGGCAAGTATCGACTAACCCACTCTCTCCAACCCAGACCCGGCTACGTTTGACAATCCGCCTGCCAGGCACGCTTCCGCTGCTGTGGGTGCGTGGTTTACTACTTCCACACCTCAGTACCGGGGTCCTGTCTTACTCGTGGGCAGCGCAAGCGTTACAATAAGTAGCAAAATTATATACACCACTGAAACAAGGGAGTAATCCCTGTTCAAGTAATGTGCCTTTAATCTAGCAGTGTAGTGGTTAACTTATGGTAGTCAATTAATAAACACCACCTGCCTGATTTAGATTGCTTACAAAAGCCTGTCTGTTGAGACAGGAAGTGACTCCTTAGCTCACTTGTGAGCTGACCTTTGGAGACAGAGCAGGGTTTCTTGAGTCTCCCAGGAGAGACTGACCAAGAGAACACAGATCTCTAGAGCTGACCATGTCTTGAGCTCTGCCAGAAGACACAGCAGAGCTGATTTCAAGACACAGGGAAAACTAATAAACCTGAAGCTGACATACCCTGAGGGAAGGGAGCTGAACCAGGAACTGAGAAGATTTTCCCTCCAAGAAACAGATAAGACTTTCATTCTTAAGAGACTTCTTATATCTGCTTATTTCATGCTATGTGTTTGGGGCTGGGAGAAATGCTTGACTAAGGGAGATGTGAATTAATTGCATAGTGTTTCACTTGAAATACTCCCAAGTGAATAGAAACTTTGCCCCCCCCTGTGTTTGGATGGATTTCCTGATGAAAAGGAAAAGGCACAATAAAGCCTTATTATAATTTCACCTTATAAAAGTCTCCAATTGTGTACCTCTGTGAACGTCCGTCTACATATGGTGTCCGAAGTGAGATGAGAGGTTTCTTTGAAGTTAAAAAGGACCGGAGATTTTTATGTGAATTTTTTTTTATGCTTTTTGCCTACAAACAGTCTGAGCAACTTAGAAAAAAAAACCTCATGCAGCAGCGATCAGAGTTAAAGGGATACACACCACTGAAACTTACAAAACCACAGATGGACTCTTTGCCCAAATCCCAAGAGGAGAGGGACTGCTGAAACAGCTAAACCTTATTTGCCTATCACAAAGTGTAATATGGTCATTGAAATAGGGGTTTTGCCTTTCAGCCATAGTCAGGGTTCAAGAAGTGAGTCAGCCCTTAAAAAGGGATAGGTGTTTGTTGTTTTCAAAAGTTTCGCTGAAGCAGTGAATACAGATGGTGACCCACGAGTGGTACTGATTTTGCAAATAAAGGTTGCCACACCGCATAGGGCTACCAGCTGTGAATGGAGTATATGCAGAAAAGTGTGAAAATTGATACAAGACAGTGCTGAAGCAGGGGAATTTTTAGCAAACAAATGCTGAGTGTAAAATTGCCCTATAGGGGAAAAAGGGATTGCTGAACTGTGTAAAAGGTTTTTCAAAGTCAATTGCTGAGTGTTGAGTCACCCTGCCGGGAATGAAAGAGATAGTCCACTGCAAAGAATGTTTTTTTTTTCTGCAAGTAAAAAAAGTCTGCCTATATATATCTTGGGAGCAAAACCCAAAGGGTGAAGTGTGAATGCCATAATACCCAAAGATGAGACTGAAAATTACTGAACTCAGGCAGAAAACCAAATTCTGTTGCTGAAGCGGAGGGATAGCACCTAGCAAGTAAATGGTGTAAAGCAAACAGAAGGTTTTTTTTCCTAGCAACTACACATTCAGCATACCTAATGAGAGATTAGCATAGCAAGTAAATGGTGTAAAGCAAATAGACTTTTTTTTACCTAGCAACTGCACATCTTGTATACCTGATGAGAGAAAATGCATGCACAGCACTGCTGATATTGAAAAAAAAATACCCAAGAAAGAAAAGTCTACAGAGATGCCTGTGAGAGCTATGACCTCTACAAGCAAAATATGCCCACCTGTAGGACTACCACAATTGGGGGTTCTAGCAAATACAATGGCAACACCTGCAACAGTGCCTCCTGAGGTCAGGAAGAAAATTACACCTGATAGCCTAAAAATGGAGGACAAGATGCAGCGTTCCTGTAATGAACCCTACCCCACGGAAGAGTGACCCTTCCAGTCCAATAAAGAGGAAGACATCTCTTACGGGGAACCCGAACCGAGTCACACCCACAAAACACCCCAAGAATGGTGGGGGTGCCTGAACTCGGCACGAACAGAAAAGACCGCTCCCTTTGATGACGAATATGATCAGCAGGAGACAGAGCGGGAGCAGTGGATCACCGAATATTTCCGTCAGCTATTACAGTTGCAAGAAAAGCTGGGTGGATCCAGTGACGCTGCTAAAATTTCAAATAAAGGAGACCCCAGTATTCCTGACGGGATGGAGTCATCCAAAACAAAAAGGCGGAAAAAGAAAAAGAAAAGCGGTTCTTCACTTACCGTAGAAGGAACAGACACGTCCGCAGATCCTGTGGAGGAAAAGGGGGGCAGAGTTGCCCTTCAGCCTAGAGAAAATGGAAAATTCGTTCCGCGGATAACCGAATATCCAGAGGGCCCAAGGCGGAAATCGTGTACCCCAAAGAAGTGTCTGTCCGGTGCCAACAGTGAGGAACCCTCAACCAGTCATCCCAGGGAAGCGGAGCCGGAACCAGTGAGTGACGATCCCTTGACCAGCCCTGAAGACGCCCTGAAAATTGCCAGGCGTGACTGTGATCTCTGATTTCAAGACACAGGGAAAACTACTAAACCTGAAGCTGACACACTCTGAGGGAAGGGAGCTGAACCAGGGACTGAGAAGATTTTCCCTCCAAGAAACAGATAAGACTTTCATTCTTAAGAGACTTCTTATATCTGCTTATTTCATGCTATGTTTTTGGGGCTGGGAGAAATGCTTGACTAAGGGAGATGTGAATTAATTGCATAGTGTTTCACTAGAAATACTCCCAAGTGAATAGAAGCTTTGTTCCCCCCACCTGTGTTTGGATGGATTTCCTGATGAAAAGGAAAAGGCACAATAAAGCCTTATTATAATTTCACCTTATAAAAGTCTCCAATTGTGTACCTCTGTGAACGTCCGTCTACATATGGTGTACGAAGTGAGATGAGAGGTGTCTTTGTAGTTAAAAAGGACCGGAGATTTTTATGTGAAATTTTTTTTGTTATGCTTTTTGCCTATAAACAAGTCTGAGCAACTTAGAAAAAAAAAAAAAAACCTCATGCAGCTGAGATCAGAGATAAAGGGATACACACCACTGAAACTTACAAAACCACAGATGGACTCTTTGCCCCAATCCCAGGAGGAGAGAGACTGCTGAAACAGCTAAACCTTATTTGCCTATCACAAAGTGTAATATGGTCATTGAAATAGGGGTTTTGCCTTCCAGCCATAGTCAGGGTTCAAGAAGTGAGTCAGCCCTTAAAAAGGGATAGGTGTTTGGTGTTTTCAAAAGTTTCGCTGAAGCAGTGAATACAGATGGTGACCCACGAGTGGTACTGATTTTGCAAATAAAGGTTGCCACACCACATAGGGCTACCAGCTGTGAATGGAGTATATGCAGAAAAGTGTGAAAATTGATAAAAGACTGTGCTGAAGCAGGGGAATTTTTAGCAAACAAATGCTGAGTGTAAAATTGCCCTATAGGGGAAAAAGGGATTTCTGAACTGTGTAAAAGGTATTTCAAAGCCAATTGCTGAGTGTTGAGTCACCCTGCCGGGAATGAAAGAAATAGTCCACTGCAAAGAATGTTTTTTTTCTGCAAGTAAAAAAGTCTGCCTATATATATCTTGGGAGAAAAACAGACACCCAAAGTGTGAAGTGTGAATGCCATAATACCCAAAGATGAGACTGAAAATTACTGAATTCAGGCAGAAAACCAAATTCTGTTGCTGAAGCGGAGGGATTGCACCTAGCAAGTGTAAAGCATTATGGTGTAAAGCAAACAGAAGTTTTTACCTAGCAACCACACATTCAGCATACCTAATGAGAGATTATACCTAGCAAGTAAATGGTGTAAAGCAAATAGACTTTTTTTTACCTAGCAACTGCACATCTTGTATACCTGATAAGAGAAAATGCATGCACAGTACTGCTGATATTGTAAAACTTATCCAAGAAAGAAAAATTCTACAGAGATGCCTGTGAGAGCTACGACCTGTACACGCAAAATATGCCCACCTGTAGGACTACCACAATTGGGGGTTCTAGCAAATACAGTGGCAACAGCTGCAATAGCGCCTCCTGAGGTCAGGAAGAAAATGACACCTGATAGCCTAAAAATGGAGGACAAGATGCAGTGATCCTGTAATGAACCCTACCCCACGGAAGAGTGGCCCTTCCAGTCCAATAAAGAGGAAGACATTCCTTACGGGGAACCCGAACCGAGTCACACCCACAAAACACCCCAAGAATGGTGGGGGTGCCTGAACTCGGCACGAACAGAAAAGACCGCTCCCTTTGATGACGAATATGATCAGCAGGAGACAGAGCGGGAGCAGTGGATCACCGAATATTTCCGTCAGCTATTACAGATGCAAGAAAAGCCGGGTGGATCCAGTGACGCAGCTAAAATTTCAAATAAAGGAGACCCCAGTATTCCTGATAGGACAGAGTCATCCAAAACAAAAAAGCGGAAAAAGAAAAAGAAAAGCGGTTCTTCACTTACCGTGGAAGGAACAGACACGTCCGCAGATCCTGTGGAGGAAAAGGGGGACCCAGTATGTCCCCGCAAAGCAGCATGAGAAATTGAAGGCTACCCTGAGCATCACCAAAGCAACGCTAAAAGCCAAGCTTAGAACCCAGGTGACGTGGCACAAAAGGGAGCACAAGAAGGTCCAGAAATTGAAACAAGTAACTGTGGCCCAAGCAAAGAAGTTCATAGTGCTTCACAATGCAATAAAAATGTGGAAGCAAGCTCAGAGAAAGCAAAGCATGCAGATAAATTCCCTGGGAAGAGACTTGCAAGACGCACTCAAAAAACAGGGATCTCTAGCGGATGAGATTACAGTCCTACAAGGACAAGTATTGACCCTGACTAAGCGTCAGTATCCCACAGCCTCAAAAACCCATGAAGACAAGGGTACAGTGAGAGCTGGGAATACCGCTAATCTGAAAGACAAGGTTGCAAAATCTGAATCACCTAAACAAGCACTAGCAAAACCTTCAGCCACCCAGCAGGCAACAAAAGAAGGTACACGTGCTGAATTAAAACCAGAAGCATCCTTAGCTGATGAAGCTGAAAAGATGGGACATTCTCTGGAAGTGGGTGTGGAATTGCAACTTAATCTAAAAGGGTTGAACTAGCAACCCCATTGAGTGGGAAAAGGGCAGAGAGACAGCTTCAAGAGCGGTAAACTCAAAGGGCTGTTTTTAAACGCTCTGCAACTGCTGCCATACAGTATGCCTACAATAAGACGAGCACCCGACGCGAGGGAAATCTCATGACCGTGCACATAGAAAAAAGACTATACTTGGAAAAAGTCCTCCTCGAGCGACTGAGGGGTGCTGATCTCAAGCACCATCAGGAGGAGACACGAATAAACTGGAGAAAGGGCTCCAATCCCAGCAGGACTGAGGGTTCTCTTCCTCCATCCACTCTCATTCAAGTCACAGAGATATCTAGAATGAGAGTGGAATGATGGGCTTTGGCCGTGGCAAGCCCGAGCTTCCCACAAACAGGGGAGGTATGTAACAGGGGAGTAATCCCTGTTCAAGTAATGTGCCTTTAATCTAGCAGTGTGGTGGTTAACTGCTGGTAGTCAATTAATAAACACCACCTGCCTGATTTAGATTGCTTACAAAAGCCTGTCTGTTGAGACAGGAAGTGACTCCTTAGCTCACTTGTGAGCTGACCTTTGGAGACAGAGCAGGGGTTGTTGAGTCTCCACGGAGAAACTGACCAAGAGAACACAGATCTCTGGAGATGACAATGTCTTGAGCTCTGCCAGAAGACACAGCAGAGCTGATTTCAAGACACAGGGCAAACGACTACCTGAAGCTGACACCCCTGAGGAAGGGAGTTGAACCAGGAACTGAGAGATTTTCCCTCCAAAAACAGATAAGACTTTCATTCTTAAAGACTTCTTATATCTGCTTATTTCATGCTATGTGTTTGGGGCTGGGAGAAATGCTTGACTAAGGGAGATGTGAATTAATTGCATAGTGTTTCACTAGTATCGGTGGTGATCAAAGAGTTTGATCAAGAAAGAAACCCTTCTAGGTAGCAATCTCTTGTCATGTGTGTAGTGTCATATTTAATGGACTTAATTGGTCCAACAGTTAGATACTGTATGCCTGAGTAGTGCCCAGATTCACAGGGGAAATCAAAAAATAATAAAATTTTATTAAATCTACATAGATATTAAAAACACATATACATTATTAAAAATCCCTATTATGTAGAGTGGTGATAGTGTTTTGTCATAAATCAATCGATATATTACCATATGTAAAACAATATCTTGACTTTCTGAATCACAGCTATATATACGGTCTCTTGACCACAACCAATGGATATTGTAGGTGTGTACACATGTATCAATCACAGCATGATCACTCGGAGGTGAAGCATAAACCAAGTGTGTACTACAGGGTTAATGCAAGGAGCATATACTGGTGTAATGTGGGACAGATAGTACATCAAACAGAGAATGCAGCCATGTAGATATATACCAAAGCTGATGTCATAATATACAGATGGTGCATAAATATCAAGGCAGAAATTGTACATATATCTCTGCTATACTCCGTTTGTGTAATGAGCCCTCAGGTTCTCCCAACAAAAACAGTGCTGTGTATTATTGTTCAATATATTGAACCAATGTCGTGCAGTTAGATACACGCAATTAGAGGATACTCCGTGGTTATAAGGTAATATAATATAATTCACTATAGTAATCCTCAATACCCGTAAGTACAGCTCCTATATGGTGCCAGAGAGGGATTTCTCTACTGCGGTTAGTATGGTTTAACCCGTATTAGCCTAGTCATATGAGAGGGCTGGCTACCATGTGTGCTGCATGAATTGATACAAGCCTGCTGCTGCTGATGCCGGTTACAGAAAGTCGCCACCCACTGACGTCACGACTGTGACGCCTCACGTCCCGACGCACGTTTCACGTGACTAGCACGCTTCTTCAGGGGGAGGAGGGATAGAGGTAAGACATCCCCCATGCCCATTTATACTCTCAGATCCTGTTAGAGGACTCCTATCCTTACTGTGATAGGTAGGTAGGGAGTCAATCAGTTCATTAGCCTACAGGGGGGTGTAATGAAACTCGAGTGTGTGTTTAGCTTGCTAATTGCCTCTGAAACACTGTGGATGCCTGTGCAGCAATGTAAAATAAAATGAAACAAGTGCCGATCTAGTTGTTATTTTGTATATGTTTTCAATAAAATAAATAAATGATGTCCGAGTCGTCCAGATATTGTTGTTGTTATTGCCTTATTATGTCTCATATACCAGTATGGGAGGCGGAAGGAGAAAATCCTATTCGTTGTTTGAACAGGTAAGTATATAGCTACAGTACATATGATTATTTGCAATAGTGACCTTATTGGTAGGTAAGCAAAATCAGTGACTACATGTTACTAATAGTGTAGGAGTGTGACTCACATATAAATACCTGCCCATAAGGGACAATGCAGGTGTTATTAAAATGAAACTTATCTAAAAAGTGCTATGTGTAATGTACTGTGTAGGAGTGAATGGGTGATTGAAGTTATGCATAATTATGATGAGATTATGTAAATTAAATAAATAAGAATACCAGATATATATAAGTGATCAAGGAAAGTGCTAACTATATTGGGTGAGGATGGTGTTAACATGCAACTAAGTAACAAAATAAGTGATATATTAGTAGTGAAAATAATTAATACTTATTTGAATAAATGGTGAATGTGTAGGAATGTTACTCACTAGGAAAGGCCTGCCCTTAGTGGTCAATGCAGGTCTATTAGGATAAACTTAAATGCAATGTGCTGTGTAGGATTGGATAGCTAATAATGACAATAATTCTTCTTGGAGCCGTATATAATTTAGGCTAGGGTGACATATCTATATGAAGGGTGAAAAAATAAAGCCTTCATTTAGACCTTTTGGCACCATTGTTTGTAACTGAAAAATCCATCGGCTTTCTTGCTGTAGCAGACGTTGGTCCCAGTTACCCCGTCTTGAGTCCTTTGCGATGTGTTCTATACCACAGAAGTGCATCACTTTGGGATTTCCCTTGTGATCCTCTATGATATGTCTCGCAATCGGGGTATCTGTGGAGTTTCGCACATTGCCTACAGTATGTGTTCCAATATCCTCGTCTTGAGGGGTCTGTGTGTTTTCCCTACATACATGATTCCACAGTCACAGGTCATGAGATAAATGGTTCTACAGGTGAGGCAGTTAATGAAGTCTTTGATCTTATACATGTCAGAGTTATTAGAACTTCTAAATTGTTTTGTTACCGTCATAAAGGTGCATGCCTTACACCTAGCACATGGATATGAGCCGGCTGGTTTTGTGCCTAGCCATGTTTTTTGTTGGGATTTGTTGAAGTGACTATGAACCAGTCTATCCTGGAGGTACTTATTACGTCTGTACCCTGTAGTGGGTACGTCTCTGAGAACTTTGCTCAGGTCAGGGTCTCCAAGCAAAATATGCCAATGTTTACTTAGGATGTTTTTAGTAATTTTAGATTGGCTATTGTATGTGGAGATAAATCTGATAACATCTTCTTTGGGTGTTATTTGCTTGGGTGTCAAGAGATCTATGCTTGCTGAAGTCATAGCCCTATAGTAAGCTCTTTTGATTAATTTTTTACTATAGACTCTCATGAGGAATCTGTTGGACATGTCGATAGCTTTTATTTTGAACTCAGATGTGGAGGAGCAGTTTCGTCGCAGTCTCAGGAATTGTCCTACTGGGATATTGTCTGTGACATGTTTTGGATGATGACTGTTGGCTCTCAGTAAACTATTGGTCGAGGTGGGCTTCCTATATATATACTGGTCTCAACAGTGTCAGTGTCTGTCCTTGATATGGTGATGTCCAAAAATTCAATCTTGTTTCTATCAAAAAGAGTGGTAAGTTTTAGATTGAAAGTATTGTTATTTAGACATTCGATGAAGGTGTATAGGAGTTTTTCAGTACCATTCCATATCAGGAAAATCTCATCGATGTATCTGACCCACAACTCTATATATTCAGTATATATTTCCATTTCCTCTATGAAGACCACTGTTTCCTCCCACCAGCCTAGATATAAGTTGGCGTAGGTGGGAGCACATGTGGTCCCCATAGCTGTACCTTGTATTTGATGGTACAGAATGTTGTGGAAAATGAAAAAGTTGTGGGTCAGTACATAATCCAACAGTTTAAGGACTAGACTGTTATGTGGTGTACAGTCAGTGTTTCTTGCTCTGAGATAGTATGCGACAGCATTCATACCAATTTCATGAGGGATGCTGGAGTACAGCCCCTCCACGTCGAGACCGACTAGAATAGAGTCTGGATTAAGTGAAATGCAATCTAATTTACGTAAGACATCAGTTGTGTCTTTTACGTAGGACGGTAATGTCTCCACAAATGGCCTTAGAATTTTGTCTAGGTATATGCTGGTGTTACCTGTAATATTGCCTATACCTGAGACTACGGGGCCTTCCCGGAGGAGGTCTCTTATCCTTGTGAATCTTCGGCAGATGGTAAAAGGTGGCAATTCTAGGTGTTTTAATCATCATGAACTCATATTCTTTTTTGCTAATGACTTTCTCTTCTAGACCCAGATCTAGTATATTTTTTAGCTCTTTAAGATAGGATACTGTTGGATCAGTAAGTAGGATGGAGTAACATTGTTTATCTGATAGAAGACGTATAGATTCTTGAATATAGTCCTCCTCATTAAGAATAACAATGTTGCCCCCCTTGTCTGAAGGTTTGAAAATTATAGTCCTATCTGTTTCTAGATCCCTCAAAGCGAGTCTCTCGTGATAGGATAAATTCTGCGTTCCTTTATGTCTTTTTATACTGGTTAAGTCATTTGTTACAAGTTGATTAAAAACCTGAACACTGGGACAAGTTTCAGGGGGTGGTGTGAATTTGGATTTGGGTTTAAGGTCTGTGAATGGACCTTCTCCCGGTAATCTCAAACTGTCTTCCTCTAATTCTTCCAGATTTTCTAGATTCAGGACGTCTTGTGTGTTTAGGAATTCAAGGGGGGTATTCGCTCTTTGCCATTGTTTCCGTTTTTTGAAAAATTTGTGTAATTGTAATTTTCGGCAAAACAAGTTCAGATCTTTAATACAGTCAAAAAGATCTAATTGGCTGGTAGGGCAAAAAGATAGTCCATTGGATAGGACACTAATATGGTTATCATTCAAGACTTTATCAGATAAATTGATTATCTGTGTCGTCTTTTTCTCCCCCGAGAATTCCTCCCCCTGGATGATTCCTGATAGGCCCATCTTTCCCGGTCTCTCAAGTCTCTTTGATAATATTCCCTTTCCCCTCCTTGGTTTCCTCTTGTGGTAGGGATGGGGAAGAGGCCTGAGTTCTCTAAAAAAAAGCTGTGTGTGCTGTGCACGCGCATAGTAAGTGAAACTTCTTTGACTTTTGTCACAGAAATTGTATTTGTGTTGGTGATGTTTTAATTAAAAATCAAAATACAATCTCAATGACAAAACGCAAATAAATTTGACTTAGAATGCGCGTGCTCGGCACACATCCCCTGTATTAGCTATTTGCACTAAGTGTGAATTCCGCGTGTGAGAGTGTGCGTGTGACTGAGAGTGTGCGTGTGACTGAGAGTGTGCGTGTGACAGAGAGTGTGCGTGTGACAGAGAGTGTGCGTGTGACAGAGAGTGTGCGTGTGACAGAGAGTGTGCGTGTGACAGAGAGTGTGCGTGTGACAGAGAGTGTGCGTGTGACAGAGAGTGTGCGTGTGACAGAGAGTGTGCGTGTGACAGAGAGTGTGCGTGTGACAGAGAGTGTGCGTGTGACAGAGAGTGTGCGTGTGACAGAGAGTGTGCGTGTGACAGAGAGTGTGCG
>WSYH01003434.1:0-16496 GCA_036426205.1 Ascaphus truei
GTCTGTCCCTTAAATTGCGACCCCTTTTATAGGAGAATAAGGGTTTAAATGTAAAAATAGGGGATAAAGTGGAATCATTTTGTAATAGAGACCAATGCCTTAGTACAATATTTTTGATTCTCCCCGATTGGGTATTGAATGTGGTCACAAATGGAATGGAGAACTGTTTCTTGGGGGAACAACCCTGTAACTTCCCCCTCAGGAGCTCTTCCCTAGGAATAGCCTCTGCCTTATCTCGTTGGTTTTTGAGTAGGGAGTTAGGGTAACTTCTTTTCCTGAATTTATCTTGCATCTTATCCAGGCTGACCTTAACGCCATCAGAGGTACTAATGATTCTCTTGCTCCTCAAGAATTGGCTATACGGGAGCCCCCGTACAGTACCGGGAGGGTGAAAGCTACTATAGTGTAGAAGATTGTTTCTATCTGTAGGCTTAGTGAATAAGTTGAAGATGGTTGTGTCTAAAAAAGCTACCGAGACCTCGCTATATTGATAAGTGAAACTGATAGTCGCCCTAGCAATGTTGATGTCTGAGACAAAAGACAATAAGGTACCAACAACCCCCAGCCAAATTAGGAACACATCGTCGATGTAGCGCACCCACATATGCCCGTGGATAGTGAATTCGGGATGAGGATAGACATACTCCTCCTCGAATCTAGCCATGAAGATGTTTGCATATGTGGGTGCGACATTCGACCCCATGGCCGTGCCCTGAGCCTGAATGTAAAAGGTATCCTCAAAGAGAAAATAATTCTCCCTGAGTATAATCTCCAAGAGATCTAGTACAAACATATGTTCCTTCGGTGTATATAGACCTCCTGTAGCCAAAGTCTCCTTCACAGCTGCTATCCCCTCAAGATGATGAATCGAGGTATATAGGCTATTCACGTCAAGTGTAGCCAACAGTACACTAGTGGTAAATGGTGGAATAGAAGATATTTTATTCAGAAAGTGCGTAGTATCCTGAACAAAAGATTTGGAGTTATCCACAAAAGGTCTCAGCAATTTGTCTAGAAAAATCGCACAGGGTTGAAAGATGGAATCTGTGCTCGCCACTATAGGTCTACCTGGGGGGGATATTAGACTCTTGTGTATTTTGGCTAACACATAGAACACAGGGGTAATAGGGTCTTTTTTTAGAAGAAAGTCCTTCTGTTTTTTGCTGATAACACAACCTTCATAAGACATGTCTAAGACCTCAGAGACCCTCCTGGTGACTTCAAAGATAGGGTTATGATCAATTACTCTATAATTATTGACCATCTCAAGTTGTCTTAATATCCCTTGCCTATACTCGGAACGGTCCATAATCACTATAGCCCCACCCTTATCGGCCTCCTGGCTTGTTTCGTGTGTTTATTAACTTCTCTAGTTCTCTTCATTAGTTCCTGCGTATCCCGAGACCTACTGCTACCCTCCTTGCAGAGGTCTGTGTTCCTGTGTATCCTGAGGTCTGCTGCTATACTCTCCACGCAGAGGCCTGTTTCGGAATCCCGTGCTGTAGTTCCTTCGCTGAAGCAGAGCACCCGTCTACCCGTTGCCGAACCCCTGCTTGAATCACGACGATGCTGCCTTCTCCAATCCTGACCCTGGCTTGTCTACAGACTACGCTGCCCTCTCCAGTCCGGACCCCGGCTTGTTTGACCATGAACTTTGCACTCCGGATCCGGCTCCAAGGCCTAAGGTCGGTGATTATATAACCCCACATCAGCCCTGCGGTCTGGCCCCGGTTTGTGGCGAGCACGTCCGTAACACTGGCTTAGTCCATAGTAATCTGGGCCAGGCTTTCAACCAGCCCCCTCTGTTTCTGCAATAACGCCAAGCTGGGCTGCAAGTATCTGGTTTGTCTCACGTTGTTCCGCAATGTGTTTCTGCTGAACAGCAGTGCCATGTACTAGGGCCTTCACAACGTCCTCCATACTGAAGGTAGCGGTCTGCACAGGATCCCCCAATCGCAATGTGTAGCTCCGCCCCTTTTACAGGGTGTTCGGCATCCCACTTCTGTCACCACTTGTGGCAGGATGGCCGTTGTCAGTGAGGAGACAACACGATTCTTCTGGTGAAATCATATGCTGGTGGATTTATTTGTCCACAAAGTATAACAAAACAATGGGTGCTCTGTCCCTTTAAGTAAAATAAACATAAACAAAAGCCTATCCCCATTCGGGGAAATAACTAAACAAAAGTTCAGCCTGTATACCTGGCTGGATAGCTAACCTAGACCAGACCAACAATGTTCATTAACACCAGTTGGCTCCTTACCTGGGAGCTTTATTCCCGTTGGGACAGGATCAAAATGAGCAGCCTGTATCTGTCAGCTCTCCTCTGTCCTCTCTCAATGTCTGAGAGAGACTGCCGTCTCAGAGGCTTTTCCTTTTCCAGTTTTAAAGCAGGTGAGCACTCTTTATTAGGATCATCTGTGGACATAATCAGCGTATTAATAAAGGCAGTGTACTCAGCTGGTTACCACTATTTCGTATTGGGGATGAAGGGGTTAATTTTTCATGCACCGTACATGTCTTATTTTCCCCTCTGTTCCTTGTTGTCCCCATTTAGCAGGATGAGGTTTTTTTTCTCCTGTCATTAAAGTGCACACAAGAACCAAATGTTTTGACACCTATGAGCTGGGTCACTTGCCTATGCAAGCTTCAAAGCTAACATGCTGGGCCCACGCCTGTAAGTCTCTCTGGAAGTTTCATATCAAAAGACCCAGAGTCCAGTGGGTGTGAATTGGCCAGATGGATGCTAAATAGGAAATCCTGTTGACCATTTGTGCTAGCTCACATCCTGAGTTCCCCCTTCCAGCCTGAGAGGGGCCAGGTAAAGAGGGGAGTGCACCTATGCTAAGCAGCCAAGATAGCATTGTCGCACATGCCCTGTGTGAACAGGAAATCCCTAGTGCCCACTCTCCAAACTGTGGGCAAGTAGGAGATTGGGGAATGATTACTTTCCAAAGAGGGGGATTGGGAGGGTATGTTGGCGATAGGCTTCCAAACCCTATATACATCCCACCCAGGCTATCCCCATTGTCTTTTCATTTTTCATTCTACCATGTGAGCGGATTTCCAACATGCTTCTAATAGCGGAGAAGAGCAGCAGCACATTCCTGGAACACAAAGAGTCTTATTACATCGGAACCAAGGACAAAACTCTGCGTTAGGACACTGTGATTACTGGGGGTTATCTGATTAACCCCAACAGACCAGAAAAGACTTTGCACATTCACAGAAGGATTGGGCTGGCAATTTATGCCCTTGCAAAAGGACAACATTTTAAAAGACAATATTCTGGTGCTTTGCACCTTTCTGGACATTATCCCCTGTTCCTATACCAGTAAGTGTAATTATTAAGTGTATTCTGCAGTTTTCGTGTGTTTGCCTATCAAGGGAATAAATCTCAGTTTATTTTGCTCAACTTGTTCTGCTCAATTGGGATCCACAAAATATAAATTTGTTAATAAGTGCGTCCATTGTGACAGATATATATGTGTAAGTTTTATTATATTCACACCTGGGAATTTGTGCACCCAGTTTACCTCCATAGTAAAGGTAAGTATGATTCTGGCTTTAGCCAGATTTTAATTGCACTACCCACATAAGCTCATGCTTTATTTAACCCCTTCAGGGCTTTTACACTTTTTTCACCAGTCAATGGGACAACTATTATATATATAGATTATTATTATTTTAGCCTAATTGGTAGGAGCGCAGGAATCATTCTTTTTGTTTTATCCCTAAACATGCCTGGCTTTAGAGATAGGCCTATCCCCTGTGTGTGTCCTCTTGTGTGTGTTCAGGTGGGATAACTGACTAAATCCCTTCCCACATTCCCAACATACATGCGGTCTCTCCCCTGTGTGTGTCCTCATGTGAGTCCAGGATGGATAACCGACTAAATCCCTTCCCACATTCCCCACATACAATACATCCCGTCTTCTTCTAGGAACTTCGGACCTTGGGCCAAGCGCCATGTGTGCGCAATCTATTTCCAGATCCCTTGCCTCCAGCTCTGCCACCAGCAGGAGAAACAGCTCACACAGGTAAGGACGGAGAGCTTCAGTGGAGATTGCTTCAGAGATATTGCGGATCCGCAGGTTCTGCCTGCGATCCCTATTTTCGTGATCTTCAAAAATGTCCTTTAAAGCCTTAATCTCATGGCCTAATCTATTTATCTCATCATCTGCTGAGGACTGAGATATTAATATGTCCTCTATTTTAGCTTCCATTCCATCTGTTCGTTGAGTGAGGGTATTTATTTCAGCTTTAAGGCCAGCGATGGCAGTCCAGCCCTGCCTCATTTTTTTAAATAACGTGTCAAGGTATTCTTTAGTTATTTCCTTGCCTTCTTTTCTTGCCTGCCGCTGCAGCTCACTTTGCTGCTCGCGGGTTGGTTCTCCCGGCGTGCATGCTGTGGCGCCATCTTGCGAATCAGCATTGTGCTCCTCCAGGCGCTGCGTAGTCGATAAGTATTTAGATACTGTAGAGGGAGAGAGGGGGTGGCCCAGGATTAAAGGGGTTGCACCCCATTTGGCCACCCCCTGACATCATCAGGGACACAAGGGGTTAACTGGGCTGAGGTCCAGAAATGTGATTTAACCCTTGTTATAACATGTAAATGTATTTTCCCCTGTCCCCATGCCTTATTGTGATATATTGTTATACCAGTGTCTGCATCACACACACACTAGGAGTCATCCGGGAGTACAAGGGTTAATAGTCCTTTAATGATTATAGCTCTTTGTGTAATTTTCCCGCCTTTTCAGGCACCATTTTGCAGGTCCCCATTGGCCGCCATTAGGGCTCAATGCATTCTAATGGAGAATCTTGCTGTTTTAGTCCTGTTTCCTGTAAAGACCAGCAGGTGGCGTCCGAGAGGGAGAGCGGCGGTTTCCCATTGAAAGTCAATGGGCCCATTGACTTCAATGGAGATTTCTTGAGGGAGCTTTTGAAGAACGAGTTGGCTGCCGTCCAAACCACAAAACCGCAAAGCGGATACAATGTCCTTTAAAAGAGTTAAAATCACTTGAGTCAAGTTCAACGTTAAGTGGCGTGGGAATAAACTGTTCTAGAGCACCTAGAAATAAAATTCTTTTTGCCCCTAGTTCCTAGACCTTCCCCCACTCGACCACAACCGGGTCCCCGAAACCTGGACCCCCGATAAGGGTCGAACCGAGAAGAGCGGGTCGCGCCATAGGCTTCAATGGCGGCGGCAGAAACAGCTCAGGAAAATGACTAAGTGTAAAAAGTTGAATTTTAGGAATCCATAGCTCCGGTTCCGGAGGGTCCAGAGGATCAAGGTTTGGGGTATCTGTAGTCACTGCTCCGGCATCGCTGCAGAACCATCCTTGACCCTCTTGGACCAACCCAACGGAGTATGGACCCCCTTGAAAGTTCGGGACTTTTCCCATAGACTTCAATGGCGGCCAATTTCCATTGACCGGCTATGGCGGAGAAACCCCATTGACTTCAACGGCGGCGATGCCCCGTTGAAAGTCTATGGCGGCGGATCCCCATAGCCACCAATGGCGGCGGTTTGCCATTGAGGGTCTATGGCGGCGAAGCCCGTTGTTTTCAATTGGGATTTAGTGAAAAGCTGAGATTTCTTTTTAGCGGAGTTTTTTGTATTAAAATAGAAAACGATTTAAGGTGTATTTGTGTAACTCCGGTTCCGAAGGTCGTAGCACGTCGCTATTTGGACCATATGGTGTCCCAGTTCCAGCATTGAGAACTGGGAAGTTTGGACCTGCTGGCCCCAATGGAACCGGATATTTTCATACGTTTATGTTTTATGTGTAATACTGGGTCCCAAGGTATGGCCAAGACCCAGAGAAAATTCCTTTGCATACCAGGATAGCAGATGGCCCTAGAGGCGACCCAATGTCTAGGACTTAAGTATTGTTCAAAGGGTTTTGTCACCCTCACTGTTTACCTGAGGGCGGAGAAGACCCAAAACCAGAGCAGTCTTTAAGTGTCCCATTTAACACCTTCCAACAAAGGTTTTCCTGCCAGAACTCCAAATGGGTAGACTGGCTGGCATTCCAGATGCAAATGTGGGGCTACAGAAATGAGACCCCAGAGCTCTACTGCGCCTGTGCCAACTAGCTGGGGGGCATGTGTCAAACTGTGTTCCCACGTTAGTGAGTGGCTAGAGTTAATTGAAAACCAATCACAGGTACTTAGTGTTAAGGATAGGGGAACAAAGGTTTATAAACTGTTGTCCACCCCATATCCTTTGTCTTATCCTGTCTTCTGATATGATCTGAATGGTTACCTGATTACTGGAGAAATGCTACAACCTACTTCTCATCCCCCATCCCCAGAGTAAGTGTACTTCTTGTCTTGTTACTGTACTATATCGTGTGTTCACCTATCCTAAGGAATAAATACAATTTGTTATATCTAAGCCTCGTTCAGTTCAGACCCAGTTATTTGTGTGTTATTAGTAGCCAGTCACAAGCTATCATCACAGGCATATTAATAAAACTGGTGGCAGCGGTGGGATTGAACTGAACCTGTATTACTAGTATTCTGAGGGATACTGTAATACAGTGGGAACTTGATAGTAATTGCAAGTTCCAGGGTCTAAAGATATTGGACACACGTTAGTGCAACAAGTAACGCAAGTTGTCACACCACCTCACTGCTGCGACCCAGAACCATGAGCGAAGAGGAGAGCATCTATTACCTGAGAACTAGAACTCAGCTAAAAGACAAGTGCCGTGACTATGGACTGGAATATGCAGACCAGGAGGTCGAGGACATGGTTGCCGCAATCACAGCATATGAAGCCGAGCATCCAGAGGCTCTGGAGATGGCTCAGCTTGCCCTTATACCGCCGCCCGGAGATCAGGGACTGAACCCAGTGCCGGGGCGGCCGAATCCCGGGGAGGGAACAAGTGCACCTCCCGGGAGGAGTGCAGCAGGAGGGGCACTGGCAGCTGCGGCTACCAGTCCATTTACCCCTGAAATGCTGGCACTGATTACAGCATGGGGAAACCGAGGGACACCGGAGGAGCGGCTACAGTTTATCTCTATGGCAGTGAACAGACCCGCTTATTTCCCCTCTGGTCCGAAAGATGAACTTCAACTGGACAAGCACAGTCTCACCAAGTATGTGGAGGGCACTGATCGGATTGACATGTTTCTCAGGAACTTTGAAACGCAGTGCCGGCGGTACAAGGTGCTTCCCCAGCATAGGGTTGCACGCTTGGACCCGCTACTCTCCGGCTTGGCTAAGCAGACATTGATGGCGCTTACAGATGAGTATGCGGATGATTATGACCACCTGAAAGAACTATTGCTATTTCAGCACGGTTTTACCCCTGATGCTTACCGGGGTAAATTCCGGCTGGAGGAGAGGCATCCTCAGGAGTCCTATGTCACCTATGTGACCCGCATGGCTTTGTACGGGCAACACTGGGTGGAGGGCTGTGAGGCCAAGACTTATCACCGCCTGCTGGACTTCATCTTCAAGGAGCAGCTCATGCAGCAGTGCCCGCCGACGGTGAGAGCTTGGGTGTATGATAAAAAGCCCAAGACTTACACAGAGGCGGCGAGGCTTGCAGATGACTATGTGATCAGCCGAGCCCAGATGACCCCCAAGGCACAAGCCAAGGCGGCAGTGGCGCCGGCGCCGGCCAAGAAATCTGCCAGAACCCCCCAGTGGACCCAAAAGCCGCCTGCGGGCAGCAGTCCACCAAAGGCGGGAGAACTCCGGCATGAGCGCCGGTGTAACAACTGTAACAGCACTGGTCACCTTAAACCAGATTGCCCGGAACCCCTGCGTTCCAACGGACCCCATCGGGGGCAACGCACCCCAGCTGCGAAGCCGGTAGCCCGTGTGTGGGTGGCTTCCACCAAAGGACCAGGTTCGGTCATGGAAACAACTCCCAGTGAGACGTCCCATGTCACCCCTATCCCGGTTTCATCGGTGCCTACAGCCAGGAGCGGAGGACAGCACAGCGCCGACCTGCAGCAGACGGACGGCCGGAGCAAACATCTCACCCCGGTCACAGTCGGTGACGGGCAGCAGTCGGCTTGCTGGATTCAGGAGCTGCAGTGACACTGGTCCGACCTGATATGGTCCGGCCAGAGGAATTGCTCCCAGGCCCTGGGATGCACATCACTGTGGCCGATGGAGAGCCCCGTTTCTTGCAGGTGGCCCGAATCTTTTTGGATTGGGGGGTGGGCAAGGGTGTGCGGGAGGTGGGGGTTTTACCCAGTTTGGATGCTGAAATTGTTTTGGGCAACGACCTGGGACCGATGACCTGCACCTACGACCATGTGCCTCAACCCGCTGCAGTGGCGGCGGTTACCCGGAGCCAGACCACGGCAATGCCGGCAGCGGCCACTCCAGTCCCCCAGCCTTTGGAACCAACGTTAGCGGAGGGCAGAGGAGCCCGGGGAGGTAAGCCAGGATCAGTTGCAAGCACAGACTGACTTACTGTTCCCACTCCCCTTGTCCCCTGCCCCTGACAATGACATGACTGGAGGGTGGCCAGATTTAGGAGCCCAGTTTAGGGAGGCAGTGAAGACAGACCCTACCCTGGCCGGCGTGAGACTTCGGGCGTCCGAGTCTCAGGCAGGGGAGGGCACCGAGCACTGCCTATGGCATAAGGGAATCCTATACAGAGAAGAAGGGAACCTAGGGATAGAGGAGGGACTGACCGGTAAGCGACAGCTAGTAGTGCCCCAGGGGTACCAACAGCAATTATTACGGGTAGCTCACTCTATTCCGTAAGCGGGACAGCAGGGGGTCACCAGGACGCGAGCCCGGTTATTACAGCGTTACTACTGGCCGGGGGCATCCCGGGATGCGAGCAATTTCTGCCGCTCCTGTGATGCCTGCCAGCGAGTGGGTAAGGCGGGCGACCGTGTGAAGGCACCCCTGAGACCCCTACCGATAATAGGGGAACCCTTCCAGAAGGTAGCGATGGACCTGATAAGGCCCCTTATGATTCCTAGCAGGTGTCACGGTTGTGCTCGCCACAAACCTGAGTCGGACCGCGTGGCTGAGGTGGGGTTCTAAAAGCACCGACCTTAGACCGTGCAGGCTGATCCGGATTGCGCAGTTCGTAGTCGTACGTAGCAGGGTCAGGACTGGAGAAGGCAGCATCGTCAGTGGATAAGCCAGGGTCAGGACTGGAGACATCAGATAAACGTTGTTCAAGCAGGAGTTCGGCAACAGGTAGTCAGGAGTTCCCCGCTTCAGCTTAGGAGCGCGGGAGTGGACCCTGCGCGTGCGGTGACCATGGCCCTTGGTGTTGGTCTCAGGAAGTGATAGGTAGACCGGAGTGGGCACACCGTCAGGCAGCAGTGGAAGATCAGTGCTTCAGCGCAAGAGTCCTGAGCGGGCTGGAGGATCCTCCGCTTCAGCGTCGGAACCAGGACACGGCCTCTGCAGTAGAGAAAGAGCAACAGGCCCCAGGAACCAGGGAGCTGAAGGCAACACTGGGGAAACCTCCGCTTCAGCACAGGAGACAGGAAACAGACCGCTGCGTGACACTAGCAGCCGGTCTCAGGAAACAAGGAGCTGAAGTAAACAAGGAGAGTTCTCCGCTTCAGCACAGGAGACAGGAACAGACCGCTGCGTGACTCTAGCAGCCGGTCGCAGGAAACAAGGAGCTGAAGTAAACAGGAGAGTACTCCGCTTCAGCACAGGAGACAGGAACAGACCGCTGCGTGACACAGGCAGCCGGTCTCAGGAACCAAGGAGACAGACAAGGCAAAGGCTTATGGCAGAACACATGTGACATCCAGGAAGGACTATGCTCTGCAGGGAGCATTGTGGGAAGGCAGTACTAAAAGGTCAGTGAACCAATAGCAGAAGGGGCGTGTGACAGTATTGCTTTAATGAGTGAATCCAGGCTGCAGTAAATATCAGGGGAAGTGTTCCAGGACTGCACAGGTCTGTAAGGCAAAGTAAACAGTAAACTGAGGTGTGGATTCCTTACAGCAGGTCAGGGAAGTGCTACATCCTCACGGTGGTGGATTTTGCCACCCGGTACCCTGAGGCGGTAGCGCTTGGCACCATAAGTGCCAAGACAGTGGCAGCAGCTTTGCTGAACATTTTTCTAGGGTAGGTTTCCCTAATGAGATCCTAACCGATCAGGGGTCGCAGTTCATGAGTGAACTGTTACATTGTCTCTGGGATGCTTGCGGTGTACAGCACCGGCGCACTACCCCTTACCACCCCCAGACAAACGGATTATGTGAGAGGTTTAATGGTACCCTGAAGCAGATGCTTCGGACCTTTATAGAGGCGGAGGGGAAAGACTGGGAGATTCACCTGCAGCACTTGCTGTTTGCATACCGAGAGGTACCGCAAGAATCTACAGGCTTCTCCCCCTTCGAGCTACTATATGGCCGCAGGGTATGTGGACCTCTGGACCTATTCTGTGAGGGATGGGAAGGGGAGACTACTGCTACTGATGCTTCAGTGATCCAGTATGTAGTAGATCCCAGAGACCGGTTAGATATGCTCATGGGGGTGGCCCAGGACCACCTCAGGGCTGCTCAGACCAAGCAAAAGCAATGGTATGACCAGCATGCCCGTAGCAGAGAATTCATCCCAGGACAGCAAGTGCTTGTTCCCAAACCCACTCAGGAGAACAAGCTGATGGCTTACTAGTCGGGACCGTACCCAGTTATTCGAAAGATGAATGAGTGCAACTATGTTGTACAGGTAGCGCCTGAGAGGCACAAGACATACCACATTAACATTTTAAAGGAATACAGAGCACCGAGTATGGGAGAAGTGATGGCCATTTGTAGCCCACTGCTGGAGGATCCGGCGAGCAATGCTCTGCCTGATCTCCTAGGGGAGGCTAGGCAGGGAAACACTGTGGCACAGGTAGAGATAGGGGCACAGTTGAGTGCTAGGCAGAAGAGAGAAGCCAGGGACATGCTAGCTCAGTTCAGCGCCCTTTTCACTGACATGCCAGGGACCACATATCTCACAAAACACCCAGTGCACACAGGGGACCTGCAGCCGCTGCATAAGCACGCTTATAGAGTGTCAGCAGAGGTCAAGACAAGTATGGAGAGAGAGATAGAGGAGATGCTGACCCTAGGGGTAATTACTCCATCCCAGAGCCCTTGGGCAAGTCCAGTAGTCCTAGTTCCTAAGAAGGACAAGACCACCCGGTATTGTGTGGACTACCGGTTGCTCAACGCTGGGACAGTGTCAGATGCTTACCCCATGCCCCGCATGGATGAGTTGCTGGATGAACTCGCGGGGGAAAAGTATCTGACCACTATGGATTTGAGCAAAGGCTATTGGCAAATCCCACTGACCCTGGAGGCTAGGGAGAAGTCAGCATTCATCACTCCAAGTGGCCTCTATGAGTTTTTGGTGATGCCATTTGGGATGAAGAATGACCCGGCTACCTTTCAACGCCTGGTCAATAGGTTACTGGAAGGGATGCAGAGCTATGCAAGGGCTTACTTGGATGACATTGCTGTCTTTAGTAGTACCTGGGAATCCCACATAGGATATGTAGCTGCAGTGCTGGATAGAATCAGGGAGGCTGGGCTTACCTTAAAACCCACCAAGTGTATGGTAGGGATGGCAGAAGTCCTGTACTTAGGGCACAGGGTGGGTGGAGGGCATCTCAAACCAGAGCCAGCCAAGGTAGAAGCCATAGCTGAGTGGCCTGTTCCAAAAACCAAGAAACAGGTCATGGCATTTTTGGGCACCGCAGGGTACTATAGGAAATTTGTCCCACAGTATAGTGCCGTGGCCAAACCCCTGACTGATCTGACTAAGAAGCAACTGCCTGTGCTTATTACCTGGACTCCTGCCTGTGAAACTGCTTTCCAGGCACTGAAAACTGCGCTTGCTGAGGCCCCCATACTGGCTGCCCCAGATTACACCAAGCATTTTCTTATTCAGACTGATGCCTCAGACTTTGGTGTGGGGGCTGTGTTGAGCCAGGTGGGGGACGATGGCAAAGAGCACCCTGTGGTGTATCTCAGTCGCAAACTGCTCCCCAGGGTGGTGGCATATGCCACCATTGATATGCCACCATATGCCACCATATGCCACCATTGTGTGGGCACTCAAAAAGCTCCAGCCCTATGTATTTGGGAGGGCTTTCACGGTCATCACAGACCACAATCCTCTGAGTTGGCTACAGAGGGTGTCAGGGGAAAATGCCAAGTTGCTGAGATGGAGCTTAGCTTTGCAAGAATTTGAATTTACCATTCAGCACAAAAAGGGCAGTGAAAACAGCAATGCTGATGCACTTTCACGCCAGGACTATCCCTCTGAGACTGAATTCATTAATGGTGCCAGCAGTGCCCCACTCCCGTTAGGGCCAGTGGGCCACAGGACACTCATTAAGAAGGGGAGGTGTAGAGGGAGAGAGGGGGTGGCCCGGGATTAAAGGGGTTGCACCCCATTTGGCCATCCCCTGACCTCATCAGGGAGACAAGGGGTTAACTGGGCTGAGGTCCAGAAATGTGATTTAACCTTTGTTATAACATGTAAATGTATTTTCCCCTGTCCCCATGCCTTATTGTGATATCTTGTTATACCAGTGTCTGCATCACACACACAATAGGAGTCATCCGGGAGTACAAGGGTTAATAGTCCTTTAATGATTATAGCTCTTTGTGTAATTTTCCCGCCTTTTCAGGCACCATTTTGCAGGTCCCCATTGGCCGCCATTAGGGCTCAATGCATTCTAATGGAGAATCTTGCTGTTTTAGTCCTATTTCCTGTAAAGACCAGCAGGTGGCGTCCGAGAGGGAGAGCGGCGGTGTGGTCTGCGGATTCGGTGAGTTGGCTGCCATTCGTCTTGCGTACCGAGCACAGTACCGTATTTCTTCTTCACATAATAAGGCTGACGTGTTTTAAAACCCTTAGCCTTTGGGGTCAGCAGAAGGTTTTCTTTATTGGCCTTAGCCTGTTGCTTTGCCTTTGGCTTGGAAACGGTAACTGCCTTTCTCTTTTTCAGTGTGGCAGGCACAGCAGAGGTGAGATGGTTCTTGCGTCCATAGAACCGGGGATGCTCCATGTAAGCGGGAGGCACAATGCAGTATCTGGACAATGGCTCAGATAAAGATCAGCAAGTGGTGGGCTATGTAACGTGTACAACCTTTTATGCATGGCGGCCAGGTACAGGTGTTGAAAGTGGGTGGTCTGTAATGTGAGTCATTAACATATAAATAAACCATCCATTTTGTGGATTCACTGCACATTGAATACACATCGACTAAACATCGAATACACATTCTTGTGTTTGTATTTCTTTCTACTCGCAGCAATGCCTGTTAAGAAGATATCCAGCGCTGGTTAACTGCTTCTGGCCTCGTTGTGCCATCAAACACCGTGTGCTATCATGCACACGGAAAAAACAGAGACCGCAAAAAGGCACCAAGGGTAACAAATGCGTAAGTATATTTATAAAACTTAACCAAAAAAAATATAGAAAACTGTAGTGTACATCTACAGTATACCGTATTTATATAGTATATTTATATTACAACAGTATATAGTGTATGTGTGGTCAATTTATATTTTTTGTGCAGCAGTATACACTTTTGTTATATTGCAATTCATCTTACAACGGAATATACAGTATATGATGTGTATTTATTATGATATAACAACAGTATACCGTATTTATATAGTATATTTATTATATTACAACAGTATATAGTGTATGTGTGGTCAATTTATATTTTTTGTGCAGCAGTATACACTTTTGGTATATTGCAATTCATCTTACAACGGAATATACAGTATATGATGTGTATTTATTATGATATAACAACAGTATATTTATATAGTATATTTATATTACAACAGTACTGTATACTGTATATTTTGTCTATTTATATTTATAGTACAGCAGTATACATTTTTTGTATATTTATATTTACTGTATATTACAACATTACATGTACAGTATACAGTATACATTTTATATTGCTGCATATTAATAAAACAATATAATTTCTTTGCATTGTAGGGAGACTACTCTTCTGGTGGACAGAATAAGTGAGGAGAATGATGAGAGGAGCACATTAAGGGTTAAAAACACTCTGCAGGAAAAGCACAATCTGACTGTATCCGAGAGCAGCATAAAGAAGATGAGACGCAGAATTGGATGGAAATATGGACGTGTGAGGTTAGTACTGGACAGTACAGGAGGTACTGTAAAGTAAAAGTGTTGTTTTGCAAACTGTACTGCGCTGTGACGCTAAATTTTTTTATTCATTGTCATTACAGAGCGTACCCCATGATACGGGACGCAAACAAAATCAAAAGAGTGCTACAGGCCCAAGCATGGATCGACAGCGGTGAGACTTTCCAGGATTGCATCTTCACTGATGAGTCTACTGTGTCGCTGGAGAGATTTGCAAGATTTGCGTTCCACAAAAAAGGCCGCATAACTTTGAAGCCGCGGCCAAAACACCCTGTGAAGCTGCATGTGTGGGGTGCCATCTCTAGGCGTGGACCGGGATGCATTGTCGTCTTTGAAGGTACAATTTCTCAAATATAATGCCGCCTAATGCACTGTACTTGACTAGTGTTGCCTTACCGTATGCACTGTACTGTACTATTGAGCACTTTTCTTTTCTTGCTATAGGAATCATGAATAAAGATTTCTTCCAAGACAACATTGTGCCCGTGATAGTGCGATACATCAGACGTGACTTTCCCAATGGGCATCGCTTCTACCAGGACAACGATCCCAAGCACACCGCGTCGACGGTGCATATCCTTGAGCGCGGCATCAACTGGGTGAAGACGCCAGCGGAGTAAGTGCAGTAGACCGTGTCCCATTTTTGTTCCCCACTGTTTTTAGCTCTTAAACTAATTGTCCTTTCTTTCCAATCACAGATCGCCAGACTTCAATCCGATCGAAATGGTCTGGCATCAGCTGAAGGACCACATCCGTAAAGTGGCGAAACCCTCCAAGAAGGACGAGTTGTATAAAGCCATAATGAGTTTTTGGAACAATGAACTCACCGCTGCAATAAATATATAGACCATATTGCCACTGTGTTGCCCATTGTCATCGCGCGCAATGGGCAAGCATCAGGAAAGTAGTACAGTGCTGTAGTATTGTACAGTAGGTACAGTATGATACAGGTAAGTATGGCACAGATTTTTTCTTTCCCAATAGTCAGAGTATACAGTAGTTCCAGTATACAGTACAGTAGACTAGTTTGACAGTACTACAGTAACTGCCTACTAACTGCTCCATTTTTTTCTTTCCAGAGAAAGCTGCACCAGTCACCTACTGTACAGTAGTTCTACCATAATACAGTACGCACATACAGTACAGTACAGTAACTGAACAAAGTTTTTGTTTTCTTGTCGTTCCAGGAAAAAGGGTGCCCAAGGGGGAGGGGGGGCGTTGTGTCCCGTCAAATCTGCTTGTGCAGTCAAATGTACAGTATATAAACAGCAGTAATGATGTACACAAAACCTCTCCTCTCTCAATGAACTACTGTACCGCAGACACAATGAGGATACTGTTATGAAGGGAAAAAGAACAGGATGGGTTATTTAACATTATACTGTGCAATATTTATACTGTATATTTATATATACTGTATTTTTATTCTAAAGGTATTCGAGAATGTACTGTACTGTATGAGGACCTGGTGACTTTCAACCCTCTCAGACCCACAGAACGGATTATTTCACATTACTGTATATTTATCCTGTATATTTTCAGTAATTTAGAAGCAGTGGCTGTTCTGAACAGAACAGTTACTGTAAGCAAATGGATGCACATCAGATTTACATTTCCAATTCGAGAGGGGATTTTTCCAAAGCAGGCAGGCCTCCCTCTAAGGGAGGGGGATGGTGGGATCAGACGCTGGCTGGCCTCCTGCTGAATCTTGTTACCGTAGCCAGCCCAGGGGCAGATTAACAAGACAATGGCTTGGATTGGATTAGCCAGACGATTGACGCTTGGCCAGGGAGGGATTAAAAACTCTAACGGAGGGGGTGGGGTGGCTGAAATAGCTGGGACTGTACTGTCTCAGTATTTCCAAAGGCAGGTCACCCTAATAATTGCATGAATAAACTCCCAAAGACAAGGCCCAAATACAGTACAGTATACTGTATACTGCATATACAGTACAGAGCTGTATACTGTATTATAAATAAATAATCATTCAGTACTGTACAGTATGTATTATTGTGTGTTGAGGTTTTGAATTGCTGTTAACTTGAAATGTTTCACCATTGTATTGTACTGTATTTGTAAATAAAAGTTTTTTGTGGCGACTTCAGCAATAAAAGTACTGGTTAATTTATCTCACATAAAGTACATGAATACGACCGCAATCACCATTGTAAATGGGTGCATAGGATGGAACGACAGGTGCTAAAGGGGTATAAATATGATATTTATCAGTGTTGATCAAAGAGAGTTGATCAGAAGGATTCCCCTTATAAAGTATACAGCACTCTATTGTCATTCATACAGTATAGTAAAGGGTAGACAACAAATGGTCTTGCAGTATATTAC